>JAVJIF010009831.1:0-68255 GCA_038442645.1 Agave tequilana
CATCTTCTCGGGAACTTCAGTGGATGGAGTGACTTCCTTTTTTACCACCAAAGCAAATCGTTGCTTTATCTCTTTGATTTCACCAAGAACTCACTCAGTTGCATATGGATATAAATTTTGACTTATCTTCTTTTGATGGCTTTGGAATAGGTGAAATAAGCTTCATGGCGATCTTCTTGCCCTCCCAAGTGAACATGTAGATGTTCCTCTTGCCTCGATGAGTAGTATCGACGTCGTGTTGCCATAGTCTCCCCAAATGGATATGACATGCATTCATATCGACAACATCACAAGTAACAAAATCTTAATAAAACTTGCCAATTAAAAGGAACATGACAAAGATCTTTGACCTTAATGGATGGGCCCTTTTGATTCACCCAATAGTGTAAGGGTGAGGGTGTGTTTTCGTCTCTAGCTTCAAGTAATCCACTAATGCACTAGAAATAATGTTCTCGCAACTTTCATTGTCAACGATGAGGTTGCACACCTTGTTTTGATCGAACATCCTGAGTAGAAGATTTTATGCCATTGTGTAGTGTCGGGAGTCTTTTGGTTGCATAATAACTGTTGTACCATGCAGAAGACTGATTCTCCATGCTCGGAGTCTTCCAGTTTAGTGTCAATTTTCACTTCGTCTTCATCATCATAGTCTGCCATGTTGATTTGCCTCCTCTTTGGGCACTCATTAGACTTGTATTTAGGTTCACCACACCTGTATCACTTGCCAACACCTGACTTGGTATATAAATTCTCTTGCCCTTAGTAGTGGGGGCTATCGTCATCACCGATTTTGTTGTAGGGGCGTCCTTTATGGGCTAGAGGTTGATCGCTAATGTGAAACTTTGCTGATTTCTGGAACTTCTAGATATCTTCTGCTGCTCTTAAAAGGTGAAGCTCTATTTGCAACCTCTCAATCTTCATGGCCTTATTGTGGGCTTCATCAATGGAGAACACGTCATAAAGGATCACGTATTCTTGGGTGGGATACTTTAAACTGCTTACGTACTTTTTGCTTATTGTTCTTCTGTCATGGATAGATTGCATCATAATGAGAGGCGATAGAACTCCTCCGCAACAATCCTTGTACCTTATTTGCAGTGTTCAAATGACTGTAAAGGATTTATTGATAATCAGGTGAAAGGAAACATTATAGGAGTTGCTTCATGCGTCTTCATTTCATCACGGGTGGCTTGCCTTGACATTTCTTTGTGATTTGTAATTAGTCCCACCATGCAGCTGTTCCTCTCTTGAGAGTTACCACAAACTTGACATGCTTCTTCTCGGAGACGTAAGCTATATTGAAGAACCCACTACAACAAAAAAGAGATTTCACGTCGGTTTAAAATTGATGTGAAAATGAAACGATGTACAGACGTCTATGCGGCTGATGTTGTAAAGTGGGGCCAAAGATGTCAGTTTTAAATCGACATGGAAACTTTGTTTTTTTATTAAAAAATAAAAAAAAATCTATCATCATCTTCCTCCCATGGACCGCTCCATCGTATTCCCCAACGACGTCATCGCCGACCGCCATGAGAAACTCGACATCATTTTGAATTTGAACCAAAATTATCTTCATCATTAAACTCAAAATATTTCAAGACTTAAAAAAAAATTAATCTAATTTTTATTCAAAAAACTCAAAACATTATCATCATAATCATCAAACTTATCATCATCAGCATCATCAAACTGTAAATCAAAATTTTACACTAAAAAAAAAATCCATTCGATGAAAATCCTGACCATGAGTTCCACCGCCCGAGCTCCGCCACCACCGCGAGCTCCACCGCCACCATCGAGCTCCACCGCCACCATCGAGCTCACGAAACCACTGAGTATGAACTGGGCCAATAAAAATAAAACATTACAGTGGAGAAAATCACTACATTCCACGAACCACCGAGTATGTTTCCAATCCTTGAAAATCTCATGTTAACCCAACTGCAGCAGTAGCACAGCAGTAGCACCAACTTGAGTTTCTAATAGAACAACTAAATAAGGGTTAAAAGAGTTTAATAAAATTTACAGTTGTTCTTTCATGTTGCTATGCTCAGAGCAGACTCCCCGCTATGGCTTGGGAGACGCTGAAGCTGAAGCTTGGACGAGGGCGGAGGCAAGCTTGAGGAGGCACTGGGGAGATCAAGGGAGAGAGATCTAATGGATTTTGAAATATATGACGAATTTGAGGGGGGAGAGAGGTGGTGGGCGGGGGAATTTAATTTTTTGGGAAAATTTGAGAGGGAAAGGAAACAATGTCGGTTCAGAAAATGAACCGACGTCTTAAGTATTTTTATTTTTTACTTTCGACATCGTTTCTTCAAAGAACCGATATCGTAAGTTTTTCATATGTGAGTTCATTTTCGAAACCGACGTGTTAAGTTTTATTATGTAAAAAAAGATTTTTTTTTTTGGGTTTGAGATTCTATGTCAGTTCTTTGGAGAACGATGTCATAAGTTTTTCAAAATATTACAAAAATTCTACCGCCTTATTTTTTGGGTTTCTACGTCGGTTCTTTGGAGAACTAATGTCGTAAGTTTTCAAAATATGAAAAAAATGCCACGACCTCTTTTCACGTCATTGTATTACTGAAACTAACGTCAAACATGTGCCGTGAAAGTCCAATTCTGTACTAGCGACCTCTCCACTTTATAGACTCAATCCAAGAAGGATTCGGTACCAAGGTTCCCACTAAAAGAAGGAATCTCGATCTTCATCCTGTATTCATTAAGACTTGAGTAATCTCTTCTTCTATCATGATTAGAAAAAGAAAATCCTCTTCTCTTGTTAGGATTAAGATTGTCCATCCACCTATGGCCTCGCCCGTAAGTTATCCCGCCATCATAAGCTTCATTTTCAAAGTCACCTTCTGATAGAAGGGGTTGTTCAATTCTTCCTCATTGAAAAAAAATCTTCATATTGAAAATTTCGTGGAGGATGTCTTGGTCATGTGGGGGTCATTGGTGTAGTGGTGGTGTTGTGGTGGTAGTTGTTGGCGTGGAGGCTGTTGTTATGGTGGTGGTTGTGATTGAGGTTGAGTTGATCAACAATCATGTCTGCTTCGCTACATACCATCGATTAGACTTCGGTTATCAATTTTGAGAGATAACTTCTTGATCTCTTGGATCATAAGATCCATGGTAGATTTTATAGTACAGATGTCTCCTCAATAGCACCTATTCTTGTTGAAAGGCATTGCAAACCATCGTCATCTTCTGCTATCGTCGGAAAGTTGTCGAAACTCTGATACTACTTGACGCAGACAAGGAAGCGAAGATGCTGATTAGATCTTGTTTTAGTGCCAACGAATCCTGAAAGAAACCTTCAGGCAGGATAATACTTGAATCTACGAGTAAAAACAACTCGAATCTTCAAGCAAAGATAGACAACTCGAATCCACGATCAATTGGATAGAAAAATTCAATTTTATTAATCAAAGTTCAATGAATCAATTATAAAGATACAGAGGCCCTTAAATAAGCCTTAAAAGTAGAAGTCTAACATAACTAGAAAACTATAAATAAATAAAAGGAAACAAAATAAATTGAGATCCAAACGGACCTAAAAACGAAATCCTAAATAGAATCTGAAGTAGCTGATAAGCGACGGGGCGGTCGACCGCTGAGTCAAAAATTACATACTCGGTCGACCGCCTTAAGAGACCCAGCTCTCTAGTCTTTTCTGTCTTTTGGTCGGTCGACTGAGCCATCAACCGACACTCTGGTCATTTTTTTAGTTTTCTGGCCAGTCGACCGGCAGCTTCCACTCGCTGTCTCGGTCAATAAACCCAAAAATAATGGCCTGTGGGGTGCACAGAGGTGTTGCATCTTTTCACCCTGAGATAGCGTCAAGGATCTTATTCAAACCATAAAACTATCAAGCACCTATGCAGTTAAACAGAGAGAGAGACTTGGACACAATGGTACTTTGATAATATTACGTTTTATCACATCCATATTAGTTTCATGCAGGACAAAGAAAAACAGAGAAACAAATTACATACATATATGTCAGAAATTCACACACACAGTCTACCTTCTATCGAAACTTCATACACGCATCTTATTTTCACTTTAATAGCTCAAAATATTTGTACCTAGCTTTGTATCACATCATTTATTACTAGCAATAACTTGTTGAGCAGATTTTTTCGCATACACAATCATCTCGGCAACGGGAGGAAGAACTCCCTTAACTCAGGACTTCCCCCTAAACTTTTCAAGCCAAGATATGTAAAGAGGGAAAGATTCCGAGTCCAAGATCTTCACTCCACTCAGCTCTTCAAAGACTGTAATCCAGTGAGAGCCACAACCGGCAACTATGTCTAACATACCGATTTCTCTCCACCGAAATATTGCCGGCCTTTGAAGAAGCCGTCACGGAACTCCCCTTCAAGAAGCATCAAGTTCTCACGGAAATTGGTGATCGCTGCTGCTCTTTCTTCGTTTGATGATCGGAGCATCATCCGAAAGGAGGTCCTCAGCTGCATGCATGGACAATCAAAAAGTAAGGCAAGACGATATTTTGATACTTTTTTGTTTTAGGTTGTGTTTGGAGATAAATAGTAGTAAGAGGTAGGAATTGAGTTTTGATTGTTTGTTTGAATACAGATAGAATTAGCAAGAATTAAGATTTGAAATAGAGAGAAATAAAGAAATGGTTTATTTTCAAGGTTCTGACAGAACTTGTGATTTCAGAGAGTTAGATGTTCTTTGAAAGTTATAAAAAGTGACAAGTTGCAATTTCTAGATATTTTAGCAAATCAATATTAATATTTATAAACTCCTACCAATTTTAAGCTATTGGAGAAGAATTAGCTAAATTCTTGAGCCAACTTTGACAAACAATGCATTAAAAAACTAAAAAGTTGCTACATGGAGAAAGGCTCACCTTGTCATCGAAGAAATGACACAAAATCGTACCACTGCTCGCTCATAAGCATCGACAGGAATGACCGGAAATCCCTTAAAGACCTCGTCGATGTACTCTATGATGATGGTTGATTCAACGATTGGGCGATCTCCGTGCACGAGCACGGGAACCTTCTTGTAAATTGGATTGTAAAGCAAGAGGGACTCACTTTTGTTCTCGAGGTCTTCCTCTATGAAGTCGTACTTGACACCCTTGAGATGGAGAGCAATTTGAACTCGATGGACATAGAAACTTGCTCGTGTCCCAAAGAGTTTCAAAGGAACTTGCTCCATTGTTGATGTCTGAGTGGTTGCTTGCTACTTGATTTGTTTATGGGCTTCAAAGGCTCTCCTCGCTATGACTGAATTTATAGGTGCACGTTATCACAGCTTTGAGAAGCTAAAAGTCAAGTCCATTCAGAAAAACACAGTCAAAACTCTATAATAAATTAAAGTGGGCAGACAGTCTGTCGTCATTTGTACCTCATTGATCTTGAATTCAAAACATAGGTTTGATTTTGTCACTAGGTTGAGTATTTTAAAACCTCTACAGCCATTATGAACAGAATAATAAACTTTTAAAGTCTGGAATATATTATTAGATTCTTTTTGCATAAGATTTGACTGCATTTTTTATCTTCATCAAGCGAAGAAAGTCAAGATTCATCTCCCATAAGATCAGCATTAGCATGTATTGAATAAGAGTTGGAGCAAAAAGTCACCAAGTTTTATCTCTTCATTATTCATTTGAATCTGAACCATTCAGGATTTTGACTGAAGAAACTTATTCTTAAGTTGCCTTACACAACAACAAATGTTCTTATAGTGACTATTTTAAAAAATACATCTAATCTACGTACAGCAAAACAAGTCAAAACCTAAGAAGTTCTCTCGTGAACTTTCATGCCCTCACTACAACAGAAATCGTCATTGAGGTCGGCCTAAACCGACGTTAAAAAGAAACAACATGCCGACGTCTATACAGACGACGTAATAAGTCAAAAACTTTTCAAGTCAGGTTTTTAATCGACACCAAACAACACTGTTTAAAGTCGGTTCTCTAGAACCAACATTAAAACCTATTTATTTGTTTAAAAAAAATCATCGCCGCCTGCAACTTTTAGCCACCAGCTTCTTGTACACACATACAAAAAGGTTGATTTTTTACGTAAGAACAAAGCATTCTACTCAAAATCCACAATTAACACAATTAATCCAAAATTTCTCGCCTGTTCGGCAGCTAGATCGAATCCAAAGGAGGATGTTGGTGTAATGAGAAAAAAAAGAGTAAAATAGAAACTTTCCCTTCTCTCCTCCATCATCTCCATTAAAAACACAGATGAGAATAATACAAATTGCCCATCAAATTTCGATTTTTTACAAAAAAATTATTTAAGATGAGATTGCCCATCAGATAATACAAATTGTCCATCAAATGAAAAACACAGATGCGAACAAAAAGACGAGATTTTGCCCATCAAATTCAACTTTTTACAAGAAATCAAGGAATGTGGGGGACTGGATCCGATCTCGATGGAGATGGTGCTTACCGGAGCACTCGAGGCACATGAAGACGCGGTAGGAGACGGAGGGCCACTGCAGGATCACTCGCCGAGATCGCTGGCTGCCGAGATCACTCGTCGAGATGCATCGGGCCTTGGATCTTATACCTGCGAGATCTAGGGTTTTGAGAGAGTGCTGAAACAAGAAGAAATCTGACCTAAGAAGTCATTGCCAGAGTAACTAGGGTTCGGAGTGAAGAGGCTGCATCGAACCGGGCTTCACAGATGGGATAAGGGAAGAGAGGGAGATTGATTGAAGAGGAAAAAAGAGAGAAATTTGAGACGAGGGAAAGGAAAGGGAATATTTAGAACCTGAGTTGCGGACTGAGCGGCCAATCGGTGACGTGTCAAAAAAAAAAAAAAAAAAAGCGTCGGTTCATTTTTAGAATCAATGTGAAATCAAAGCAATTTCACGTCGGTCCTGTACAGAGTATACGTGGAATGTCGTTCATCCCAGCCGCCGTATCCCAGCCGCCGTAAAATTCCGCTTCTGTTCTATACAGAACTGACGTGAATCTCGCATATACTCATTTTAATTTTAAACTGTCACGACCTTTTAATTCACGTCTGTTCGTAGGGCAACCAACGTGAAAAAGGCGGCGTGAAATCACAATATATACTGGGCAACCAACATGAAAAAGACGACGTGAAATCACAAATATATACTAGTGCCTTACAAAATACTCTCACATGACTGTTTTGTTATAAAAACTATTATAAATGTGATAAGCATAAGATTTTCGGATATAGAGGAACCTCAATTAAACGTGACATTCTCGGTTATCGACCGAGCACCGTCATTTGACTAAGCAACTTCTTGCTCAACCCCCTTACCAATATCTCTTAATTCATTAAGCACCTGCCTATGTCGATACTTGGCACAGTTTCTGACCTAGCATTTACTATTGTTAAAGTAATAATTATTAGTCTGTAGCACAAATAAGGGTAGTATTATAATTGTATATTTATTTTATCTATATAAAGAAGAGGCTGATTCCTATCTAGGGTAAGCTATCAAGTGCTTTATTTTCTCCAAACCTAATATGGTATTAAGACCATATCTCTCAAAAAAATTCACCATCAAAATCCCTTTTTACTGATTATTATCGTCACTCCACCATTGAGCCTATGTTAGGCCACACTCATGTAGTCGTACCCAACTGATGGTGAGATTTTATCTCCTCGTTTTAAAATACCGCAAGCGCATGGTCGTCAATGTAGTACTTGAGGGTCGATCTATAGGGACAGGTGGTTCTTTTGATTTCAACACTTCTAGACAAATTGTGTGAAAAGTTTTTATAAGTTTGTTCTAAACTAAATGTCAATATAAGGAAAAGTCAAGCATCTAGGTTTGAATCCCCCTAAACTAGCATCAAGCAGTCAATTTCGGTCTCTCTACTAGTTCATTACAAATCACTAAATTACTATTTCTATCAGGTAAATTAAGTCTGAATATATATCTAAGTACAAGGTATCATCCACGTTATATGATCCATCAAAGGTAAATAAAAATGAAAGATTAACTTAAAGGCGAAAAAGCAGTAAACCCTAAGTATGGATCATTAACTAGAGATGCATAGCCTGTCAAATAATTAGTGACTCTAGAAATAATCTCCTAAATTTATAGGCAGTCGATGTGTGCAACAGTCCTAATTAAGAGATTTACAGTTGATCACATTAGAATCTAGCCTAAGTTCATCCCCTAGGTGCTCGAAGAGAAATTAGCTAATCATGACGCAGCCAATAACAATATAGCCTAATGAATAAATCATGATCAAGTAAATAATTAATTGCATGTAATTAGATAATTAAATTAATATAAACAAATTAATAACCAAGTAATTAATAACTACTACTAGAATTGATTAACTAAATTAATAAATAAAAAAATGAAAAAACAATTACCTAAAGCCGCACTGCCTTTTCTCCTCGCGCGTGGAACCCCAAAGAACAACTGCCTGTGATGAAGGCATTAGATGGCATATGCAATTACAAGAAGAGATACAAGGCCACCATGATTGATTAAATGACTCAAATAATATATAATATTTAAAAAGAAAACTCCCTCTGCAAGAACCAGCCCCACAATTGCATTAAAAAAAAAATTAAAAAAAATAATGATAAAGAAAAACTAAAAAACCTAGCTCTCCCTTTCAATCTCTCCTTTATATATATAAGAGTTTTACACAAAGGTCCTTTGAAATACATGTATTACATAATAATTCATTTTCAATTCAAACAGATTTTTTAAATGATCAATACAGGCAGTCAAATGGATGAATCAGTAAAAGCTATCAACATGAAAGTTGTAGATTTTCGAATTATCTTTCTGTAACATCTTGAATGATTTCTTTCGGAGTCTTGTAGCTAAAGTTATGGTCAAAACACCGCAACATGTTGGAAAGCAACCCTTAATCTTTTACAAATTGCGTGATTTTATTGTTGAAAGTAATCGGATTCCTCTTTCTCTTTCTTTTATCTGTTTCCTGCAAAATATAATCAAATATACTCGAGTAGCATTATTTATATATAAATAATAGATAATTATGAGCATAAAAATGATGTAAAATCGTGTTGATCACCAGCGCCGGGTCATCTCTCCCAAGAGCCACATTCTCCTCGAGATTATCCGATCTACCACTATCTTCAAGTCGAATTAGAAGACGATTTATCGTCTCTTCACTCCTCCTCTCCTCTACAATGGCGACCCCAGGTTCTCCCAATTGTACGAGATCTAATTGAAGCAGTTCTCAGAACTGGGTAGCGGACACCCATATTAACTAGGAGAGTCTAGTGAGTCAGGCAGTACGACTATGGATCCCCAACAACTCGCCAATATAATCGCTGCCATACAAGCCCAACTAGCCAACCTGACTCAAACTTCAACCCAGACTGGAGATAGGTTAGGTAGAGTTGAAACTCTTCTCGAGAACCGCAATAAACATGAAGGAGAATGTAATCAGATGGTACTATACTAAGGACGCGGTGAGCGAGACCCTGATAGTCAATTCTTAAAAAGTATCAAGATAGATGTCCCAACATTCATGGACGTCATGATCCACAAGTTTTTCTTGATTTGACTCAACAACTGACAAGTACTTCACGTGGTACGATCTCACTGATCCCAAAAAAGTTAAAGTTTGCAGTGATGAAATTAATTGGTCAAACTAGCTAGTATTAGACTAACTTGGTGAACATGCGTGCTGCTCGTGATCAAGAACTGATCGATACCTGATGAAGAATGAAAGATGAATTTAAAGGAAAGTATGTAGCGCCATCGTTTAGTGCCCGTCTAACGGACAAGTGGCACCGATACACTTAGAGCAACAAATCGGCACAGGAGTATGTGCAGAAGTTTGATGAGTTCCTCATCAGCTCAACGCCTTTTGCACCGCAGGACAATCTCAAATCCTATCTAGGTTAGATCCAGACTTAGGGAAGCCTTACAAGCTGAACTTTTGGATCGTGAAATCACCGAGCTCGATAAAAGCTTACGCGTTAGTTAAGATTTAGATATGACCAAGTCTAGTTTCATTTCTAAGAGTCACACACAACCAATTAGGCCCAACTCAGGTTCGTACCCCAACCACTTCCAAAGTCAAACCTCTCCCATAAAGCAAATACTAAAGGAAAGAGTATCGAGAACAAAGACAAAGGCACTGACTGAGAGTTATCTAAGCTGACTCCCACAATCAAATGCTAAAAGTGCTAGGGATATGGGTATGTAGCTGCCAATTGCCCAAATTGGTCAAAATTGCTTTAATAAATGGGGAGGCTGAAGTAATATCAGAATCAGAATAAGAGGAATTTATTTTCGAGGAGAAGAAGAAGAGTCTGATATAGACGATGAGACCATGGGAAATATATTAGTCTTAAATGCATTCAACCAATGACATCGATTCACTTTTTCGTCGTCAGGTTCGCCTTGTCTCAACCCAAGGAGAAAGACGACTGGAAACGAACCACCATGTTTCACATCATTATGAAATTTGGCGGTAGGAGCTGCAAGATAATTGTAGACAGTGAAACTTGTATTAATACCGTGTCGTTTACAGTAATCGCTAAACTTGGCCTGAAGGCTGTACCCCATCTGCATCCTTATAGAATAACATGGATTAACTCTTCAGCTCTGAAATTCAAGCAAAGATACCTTGTCCCAATTGACTTTAGGCTCTATAAGAACAAACTCTGGTGCGATGTTGTGTCTATGGATGTGGGTCACGTTATCCTTGGACGGCTATGGTTATATGATAAGGATGTTACCATCTATGGTCAGTCGAACATGTGTAAGTTCGAACCGAAAGAAAGAAGATCAAGTTACTACCTTGTAAGCCCAAGGCTAAACCATCTGAACCAAAGTCTACTATCGTGAAGAAAACTAACAGTATCAGCTTGATTACTACCAAGACTTTCAGTCTAGATGTGAAGAAGGAAGCTCCCTTCGTGATCCTCGCAACCAAGAAAATTACTAAAGAATCAAACACTGTGCTCCATCCTGAAGTCACCTAGTGATTGCGGAGTTCGCTGATATATTTCCTGAAGACCTCTCAGACAAGCTTCCATCGATGCTTGACATCCAACACGCTATTGATCTAGTCTCATGAGCTAGTCTTCCCAACTTGTCCCACTATAGAATGAACCTCGCTGAGCATGTCGAACTCAAAGGCAAGTTGATGAATTGATGAGAAGGGCTTCATCCAAGAGAGCATGAGTCCTTGTGCGGTTCCCACCCTACTGATGCCTAAAAAAAGATGGATTTTAGCGTATGTGCGTGGATAGCTATGCCATCAATAAGATAATGGTTAAATGTCATTTTTCCATTTCTAGATTGGATGATATGTTGGATATGATGTCTGATGCCACTATTTTCTCCAAGATTTATCTAAAATTGGTTATCTCCAAATTCGCATCGTCCCAAAGATGAATGAAAGACCGCCTTCAAAATGAATGATGGTTGTTATGAGTGGATGTCATGCCTTTTGGATTAACCAATGCTCTGAGTACTTTTATGAGAGTGATGATGCAAGTACTACATCCTTTTATGGGCAAATTCTTAGGAGTGTACTTTGACGACATCTACATCTACAGCCAATCTCGTGAGCAAACACCTCGACCATCTACATCAAGTTTGTTTTGTATTGAGAAAGAATGTGTTGTATGCTAATCCTAAGAAGTGCACTTTTCTCTCTACATAAGTTCAATTCCTCGGATTTGTATTCTCTTCTGATGGACTTTCTGCCGATTTTGAGAAAAATAGAGCCATTAAGGAATGGCCCGAGCCTAAGACTTCGTGATGTGAGAAGTTTTAACAAGTTAGCTACCTTCTATCGTCAGTTCATCAAAGAATTTAACACTGTCATAGCTCCAATCATCGACTATTTAAAGAAGGGAGAATTCAACCAGTCTCATACTGTCACGAAAGCATTTGTTGAGATCAAAAAAAGAATAATCAGCGCTCCTGTTATGCGTCTCCCTGATTTTTTTAAGTCTTTGAAGTGGCGTATGACACATCAGGAATTGGATTAGGCGAAGTCTACGCTCAAGAAGGTCATCCAGTTGCTTATTTTAGTGAGAAGCTGAATGATGCCCGACAATGATACTCCACCTATGATTAGGAATTCTGCGCGGTGATTCAGGCACTCGCTACTGGCAACATTAACTTTTATCGCATGAGTTTGATCTCTTCTCTGATCATGAAGCCCTGAAGTATATCTATTCTCAAAAGAAGCTGAATGTGCGACATGGGCGATGGATTGAGTTCCTTCAAGACTGCATGTTCACTCTACACCACAAAGCGGGAGTAAAAAAAAAATCCGGTGAAGCCTTCAGCTGCCGTATTTTTATCTTGACTAAGATGTCCACAGTAGTAAACGGCTTTGGGAAGTTAAAAGTTGAATACGAGTCCTGTCCCGATCTTTGCGACGTATACACCATATTGATAGATGGGTCGACTCGAGAAGTGGATGTTATACCCTACATGACAGGTAGCCGCAAAGTTATGCATCTCAAGAACCTTCCTTAGAAAATTTCTTGTGCGAGAATTGCATGCTAGTGGTCTAGCGGGCATTTCGAGAATGAAAAGACTATAGAAGCCATGGAGTTCTATGGCTAGGTTTGAAATGTGATTTTGCCAAACATGTGAGAAGGTGTCATGCCTGCCAACTCGTAGAGCAACAGAGACAAAACGCCAGCTTGTACACTTCATTTCCGATCCTAAATTACCCATGGCAGGACGTTAGTATGGACGTCGTGCTAGGACTCTATAAAACCCTTAGAAAGCATGATTCAGTCTTAGTTGTCGTGGAACGCTTTTCGAAAATAGCCCACTTCCTACCTTGCTCTTGTACTTCTGACGCCTCTAGAGTGGCCAAGATCTTTTTCGATGGTGTCGTTAAGTTGCACAGTCTGTCTAAGACCATTGTGTCCGATAGGAATGTTAAGTTGATTAGTTATTTCTAGAAGACTCTTTGGCACATGTTAGGCACAAAATTGAAGTTCTCCACTGATTTTCACCCTCAGACTGATGGTCAAACCGAGGTTGTGAATAGAAGTCTAGAGAATTATTGCTTACCCACGTTGGTGAACATATTGAAAGTTAGGATATAAAGTTATCTATTGATGAGTTTGCATATAATTCATTTGTTATTTTGACAACAGGTCAGAGTCTGCATGAGATAGTGTATTATTTTAGGCCTAGGCAGCCCATTGATCTCATCTCCGTGGTTGAACACCACAGAGTCTTAGAGTATGTATCTTACTTTGTCACACACATGCATGAGTTGCACAAAATAATCAGTGATAAAATTAAACAAAGTACCTTGATTACAAATTACAAGCTAATACTAGGAGGATATTTAAAACTTTTGACGTGGCGACCTTGTGATGGTCCGGATTCGTCCGGAACGGTTTCCTCCGGGGACGTGTAATGCCCCAATCCCGCGGGTACGGAGATGTTACTTCGACGTATATATGCAGGTCAAAAATACCCTTATGTATATACGCTAAGCATCAGTACAAGTAAGAATCAGAGTACGAAAGCACGTGGTGCATTATACATTCCAACATATGAGTACAATTACAAATATCACTAGATGTGACAAATATTACAAGAATATTACATCACCAATATAGTGCAAATGCGAGAATACAAAGGATATTCAAGTATGAATAGTACAAAAGGAGGCTCAGAGTCATAGCAGTAAAACTCTAGAGCAGAGCAGGGGGGCCTGGAAGGATAAAGCTTCAGACGGTCTGCCGATAATCCACGCTACCGCTGCGTATCTCAAGTCAGCAACTGGGAGGATCCACAAGCTCCAAGCTCCGAGACCTGGACATGAGGATCCAGGGGAGTCAGAACTCCCCGGCGAGTGGTGATGCTAATGCCAAATGGCGTGCGTAGATAGCACACGTATCGATAAATCCGAATCATAAACATGCATCGAAAATTGTATCGTGAGCATAAGCATACAAAAGCAGGTAGATATATAGCAAGTGATATCAAGCAGGAAATACTCATGGTATGACAAGATAAGAGTAGGAGACTGATGGAATAGAACACAAGGGGTTAGACAGGATGTAAGCAAGTATAATAAAGTAATGATCAAACCAAAAATCCAATGTAAAATCCGATGAAAGCATATAATGGATTCATAATTGGCATCTTTTATTATTATTACTCGTCTTATCCAGATGTCTAGATATGTGAATTAGCGTCCCAACATGCATATATCCACATCTGAGTAAAGCAAGGTTGTTATTGGAAACCAACGGGGGTGTCAATGAATAATGTTTACAGTATGTTCCGTGCATGCCCGGGACCACGGTCTAGGACGTTCCGTTGCTGGTGCTCGGAACCGACCGCAAGGCGTACAGGAGGGTCTTATAGGATGCCCTTATCAAGATGGTATAAAGAAGGAGGGAGCCAGCATTCCCTCGGTCGCCTGAAGGCTCACAGGTCAGACCGAAAGTTTTAATTACACAACATACCTAATACCACTGTAAACACGAACATGTATTGATATCCGCAAGTTTCCCCCTACCCAATGCAAGTTGTTCCTTTTTATAGTTTATTATGTAATTATCAATTTACGGGAATAGCAGGTGCAAGACATGATCAGAAATTCAAGAGTACATGAATACTATAGATTCAGGTCACTGTATATATAATACAGAATAATAGGTGCATGATTTAAGTCACTTTATGTAATACAGGATAACAAGTACAGTATTCCCGTAAATATGATAGTCACAGGTTAAATATTAATATGACAGGACGCAGGTAATAAGTCATGTTATAATGAGGAGCAAGAATCAATTAGTATCATGTTGGGCGTCAGGTGTTAACATGACATGGGGTGATATCAGGCAGATGACAAAAGACAACATAGTATATGTAAGCACATCAAGCAAAACATGTCAGGCGATACAGAAAAACTGTACTGATATAAGGATTGGTACAAATACCAAAAAATTATGCATTTTCAGGAAAAACAAATAAATAAGATTTCAAACTCTTCACAACCATTAATTGAAGAATCGATAAACTGGCAGGCAAGTAATTCAGCAAGCAAGCGAACATCCAAGCGGAGCTAAGCGGGGCTAGAGCGAAGCTAATGTACAACACTAAATACTATCATGCTCGGTGAGGTTATCGCTCGTAGCGTAGCTAGATACACGTGTCGCAGCAAGCGTATGAACGCCATACTACCACTCACGGCGAAGCTACGTTCACGGGATAACTACGCTCGAATGAAGTAAGCGGTAAAGTGTTGATGCTAGGTCCGCCTACTAGGCTAGCATAGAGAAAGTCTAGAGGACTTTAAAATCTCAGAGAGGTTGAACCCGGAGGTTAGGCCCGAAGGCAAGGGTGCCTGCAGAAAGTGTTAGTTTCAAATAGCACACATAAGGAATATTATTTATACTGTTACAAGTATTCGTCACAGGTATATACATATACAATACCGGGCTCTCGGCCTCTTACAAATACAAGAGTACATTCAATACAAAGCGAGAATACTGATACCAATACATAAAACAAATACAAGTCGACCCGACGAAGCGGGAAAATCCAAAAGGAAAGCGAGAACACTCACCTCAATCTTCGAAAAACACTGTGAAATCCCTGATCTCCAGAATCCAGGTAACTAACACGTAAACACGTTCAAATATAATAAACATTTATAGAGAAGGGAGAGAGAGAAGGAATAAAAAGGTGAGAGAATGGAGACGCGGGAATCGCAGACGCGGGAATCGCATCGCGTAGATGCCACAAACGCAGGATTCGAGACCCACGTTTAAGCCATAACACGAGAAGAACGCGGACGCGGGCATTGGTTCCGCATCGCGTTGATACAAGAACGCTAAGGTCGCGTTAAAGAGTTGCTTGGACGGGGATGAGCTCCACTCTAGCAATTAACATATGAGAAAGGGAGATAGGGAGATGAGAGGTGAGAGAGAGAGAGAGAGACACAACAGGAGAGAGAGGGAGGGAGAGAGAGTGTCCAGGAAAAGAGAGAGCGAGAGAGACAATAGAGAGTGAGAGAGAGAGAAACAAAGGGAAGAAGGGAGTGAGAGAGACGCAGGAAAGAAAAAGAAAGGAAGAAGGAAATGAAGAAAGAAGGAAAGAAAGAAAGAAGGAAAGAAGGAAAAGAAAGGAAGGAAAGAAAGAAAAAGGAAAAGGGGAGATGGTCGGCCATGGCTTGGCCGGCGGTCGCCGGTGGTGGCCAGAGATGGTCGGCCAAAGCCCTAAGCCCAAGTCAAGGGTGGTGCAAGTCTAGTTCAAAAGGAAAATTTGGAGTTTTGAAAAAAGGGTTTCGGAGAGTGATGGATAAGTTCATTGGAAAGAGCACGACGAGGAGAAGAACTTGGTGTGATTGTTGGTGGCTGCAGTGGTGTTGGTGGTGGTAGAGATGGTGGAGAAGATGGTGGTGGAAGTGGGTTGTTTTGGTGGAAGAAAGAAGAAGATGGTGGTGGTGAAGTTGGTGCTATGGTTGTTGTTATTGTTGGAATGGGGAGGAGATGATGGAGGGAATGATCGTAGAAGAGTTGGTGGTGGTGATGGCCAAAAAACGCAGCCATGGGGGCTGGTTTGCTGCTAGTTCCGTGGCCTTTGGTTGGCTGGAAGAAGAAGAAGAAAGAAAAATGAAAGAGAGAAAAGGGAGGGGGTGTGTGTGTGTGTATATATATATATATATATATATATATATATATATATATATATATATATATATATATATATATATATATATATATGGAGAGTTGATTATTACAAGATTGCCATCACAACCAATGAGACTTGCATCTCATTCAAAATGAGGGCCGCACCTAGCCAGACCCGCGTCTGGCCAAATTTGAGCCAGACGCGGAGACCAATTCCGCATCTCAGATGAAAACGCGAGAGTCGCGTTTGAAAGAGGAGACAAAAGGTCACGATGACTTGATTTGAAATGCATTAAATGCATAAAGGAAGTGAATCTCTGTATTAAAGACCAGATCTGCATCTGGCGAGCCTCACGTCTGGTGAGGGGAGAGAAAAATGGGAAAATTATAAATACAATATCTGGATAAGATTTCAGTATTAGGGAAAACACCAAAAATTCCGGAAAAGTCTGAAAAATGAAGTAACTCGGAAAAGTTTTAAAAAATTCTCAAAAATAATAAATATTATTTTAAGATATTTGGTGAAATTGGATTTCAAAGGTTCAATCCCATTTTCAAAATAAAAATACTGAAATCACCGTTGATATCGGTTTACACTAGGTCGGCCGGATTTTGATAATTTTTGAAAATTCTCAAAAAATATATTTAGATAGAAAATATAATTTTAGGAAATAATATGAAAGCTATTTTAGAATTTTAAGTCCGTTTGTAAATTAAAAATTCGAGAATCGATCAGCGTCACTAGTCGACACCGGTTTTGAAGATTTCTAATTTAATTTAAGAAAATTCTAAAAAATCATAAAAAATCTAAAATATTGAAAAATGATGTTTGAAATTGAAATCGGTCTAATCTGAATACCAGAAAAATCAAATCAAGTAATACTCTAGGATCGGGTCCCCGGCTCAAACTAGGGCTGACTCTGAGTCACGAATCCAGATCTAAGACAAAATGATCATATAAATAATTCATAATACAAAACAAATACCTGAAGTAAATCAAAAATAAGATCAAAAAAAATCTGAATACGCAGCTAAGTACGTATTCTGGGAGCGGGGTTTACATTCCATCCACCTTACAAAAATTGCGTCCTCACAATTTTGATAAGGGGTAAAATGAACACAAAGAGGACATGGACGGGAATTATACCAATTAAGATATGAATCACTACAGGTAGGGCTCTCAAGTCGACTGAACAATAATCAGAATATAGATATCTTATGCACTTCCTGTTATACAAATCTTCGAACGATGTCGAATAATACTGACCTGATAACATTGCTTTGCAATAGAATTCCAGCTGTGCTGCATACTTGATAGCTCTCCGAGAATAAGCCAGAACACTGAAGATAAAGAAAACTCCGATAATACTGAGCATAATAAAGAAGACCAATAATTACGAATTCTAAAGACCAGGCATCAGTGACTCTGAAGGATATAGCCAAGAATAGGGAATAGCCGTAGAAAATTCGGATACCACATTCTAAAAGATAACCCAATCGTGTATCAATCTTGAGAATACCCGAGAACTATAGAGTAGGCCAAAAAGATCATATAATATCTTCATTCAGAACCAGCCACTCCCTCTCTAGTATATCCATATTTTAATTTGGTATAAAGGCCACGAAAAATCAAAACAGTGGAAAGATGGAAGGGATTAGGAATCAAAGGATGTCAAGAAAGAATAGATAACTCTGTACTTGTAGTTAAACTGTATAATCAGGACTCATGCATTCCAGTTGCAAATTTCTTTACCATTAATTTACCATCTGGACATACTGAGGACGTGAGAGCCTAGGCTCTGATACCATCCTATAGCGCCCCGATCCCGCGGGTACGTAGACGTTACTGCGACGTATATACGCAGGTCAAAAATACCCTCACGTATTACGCTAAGCATCAGTACAAGTAAGAATCAGAGTACGGAAGCACGTGGTGCATTAAACATTCCAACATATGAGTACAATTACAAAGTTATCACCAGATGTGATAAATATTACAAGAATATTACATCACCAATATGGTGCAAATGCGAGAATACAAAGGATGTACAAGTATGAATAGTACAAAAGGAGGCTCAGAGTCATAGCAGGAAAACTCTAGAACCGAGCAGAGGGGCCTGGAAGGATAGGGCTTCAGACGGTCTGTCGATGATCCACGCTACCACTGCCCATCTCAGGTCAGTAACTAGGAGGATCTACAAGCTCCAAGACCTGAACATGAGGATCCAGGGGAGTCAGAACTCCCTGACGAGTGGTGATGCTCATGCTAAATGGCGTGCGTAGATAGCACACGTGTATCAATAAATCCGAATCATAAACATGCATCGAAAACTGTGTCGTGAGCACAAGCATACAAAAGTAGGTAGATATATGGCAAGTGATATCAAGTAAGAAATACTCATGGTATGATAAGATAAGAGTAGGAGACTGGTGAAATAGAACATAAGGGGTTAGGCAGAATGTAAGCAGGTATAATATAGTAATGATTATAAACCGAAAATCTGATGTAAAATCCGATGAAAGCATACTTGGCAAAGCATACAATGGATTCATAATTAGCATCTTTTATTATTATTACTCATCTTACCCAGATGTCTAGATATGTGAATTAGCGTCCCAACACAGATATATCCACATTTAAGTAAAGCAAGGTTGTTATTGAAAACTAATGGGGGCATCAACGAACAACGTTTACAGTGGGTCCCGTGCATGCCCGAGACCACGGTCCAGGATGTTCCATTGCTGGTGCATGGAACCGACTACAAGGCGTACAGGAGGGTCTTATAGGATGGCCTTATCAAGATGGTACCAAGAAGGAGGGAGGCAGTGATTAGTCTTTAAAACTGCATATTTCATACCACATCTTCACATTTATTTAATATTAAATTCTGCTAATAATACCTCTCTTGCATGTTTCTAGGTCCATGGTGTGCAATGAAGAAGAAGACCCTAAATTACCATTTATAGGTGATTAAAGGCCTATAATCTAGCCATTGATTTTGGAGAGCTGATTCGTCAAAACCAGGGGCCCAAAACCAGAAACCGGGAACCAATGTTGACAGGGGACAGACGGGACAGCGCGGGGCTCAAAGCGCCGCGCGCGGCCACCGTATGGCCGCGAAAACGCGGCCTAGGCTGCATTTTCGCGGGAGTATGGCCGCGTTTCCGCGGGAGTACGGGCGCAGCTGCGCCTGCATTTTGGGCCAGAGGTTGTCCCCCTGGCCCCCTTCCCCTGGTGCCTATAAATACCCCCCTGGGGTTTTCAGAAGGAAGATATACAGAGTTTAGGATAGTTTTTCATTCCATGTAGTTTAGGATAGTTTAGTTTAGGTTAGTTCTTCTTCCTCCCTTATATTTTTCATTTTTTAGATCTTGTAATAGGGGGAGTGAGTGATACATGTTGGGAAGAAGAGTGCTGTAATAGAAGGTGACAATCTATGAAAGGTTCTCTCTTACCTTATCTCTGTTTTCTTCTCTAACTCTTTTTACATGTGTAGCTAGTTTTTTCTCTCATGGCAACTAACTACTAACCACCAACTAGTCTAACTTCTTATTAGATAATCCACATGAATCTAATAGCCTCGATTTGGCCTTGCTCTTGTAAGAGCCATTAATGGCTTATGATGATGGATCTAATACCCTAACTTCCTAACTCTCTAACAAGCTAACATTACTTTACTCCATGCTTACTTTTGTTTAGTTTTGATGATTTAAGTGTAGCTTGCACTTGTTTTGTTAAGTTTAGGTTGTAATGAGTTACATATGAGTCATGCTTTGAATCGCTCTTGAACCAAGGACTAGTGATGGCCAATGATACATGTAAGGCAACTATCACTAAGAGGTTAGCATGTTGGTGGAGTCATTAGTAGTTAGTAGCCATGAATTTTTTTTCTTTTTCACTTTGTTTTAGATATATCTCAAAAATCACAAACATATTCTTTTCTATGTTTCTCACTTCTTTGTGTTTCACCGTACTTCTCTTTTCATTCTTCTTTTTCTTTTCTTTTCATTCTTTCAAACTTTGAAGAACTTTTAACACACACGTGAATCAACCGGTAATGCTTCTATCGCCTCCCGTCCTTGTGGATTCGACTCGTTTTAGCCTCTATGCTATAACGGAAGAATCGAGGAAGTCAAAGCACACACACTTTAAATCTTGATTTCAAAACATACACTTTTTTATACGCGGTTTCCCCCGATCAAATTTTAGCACCGTTGCTGGGGATGGGAACAGTTTGATTTCACATTTTTGTTAACTTTTCTTCTTTGTTTTTTAGTGTGTAGGTTAAAGTTTTAGTTTTGTAGAAGTCCACACTTGCTCTAGTGTGGCTGGGTAAATTCTTGTATATTCTTATATTCTGCTGCTAGTTTTTATTACCTGTGCACTGTAAATAATTTTAAGAACTAAAATACAGAAATTGGATGCTTTAAAACGGTTTAGACATTTGCATCTAGGCACGTGTCAATTTTTATTCCAATATAATGTATTCTGTTCTTGTGTCTTGTGATCTTGACGGAGGTGTACATATTGCATTGCATATAGTTAGGACAAACACTTCAGTGATTTACTCGCTTTTTGTGTTCATTCTTATCTATATGCACACTTGCACGAATTGAACTTAAGGGTAAAACCCAATACAACATAAGGTGGGGAAGTCATTACCCTTCCTTAGCCCAAAAATCACCTCCCCACTCACACAACCCAAGCCTAAATAAAATTTCTAGACGTTGGCCCCTAGGGACATCTCAGACTTATTTAAGAGATTGATCTAAGGGGGAAGTTGTTAGAAGTTGAATCTTGTAAAATCGGTGTCTAAGGTTGGGGATTGAGACGCGAAACCTCGAAGAACAGTGGTTTGGCATAATTAGGTGCGTTGCTCTGGCACGGATACCTCCCACTGATCTTGCCCCTACCTGGCCGATTAACTCGTGATCAGATTCCGACAATGTACCCCCGTGGACAGTCTAACCAGTTAGGAGTCGTCTAGGTCTAAGTCAACCCTAACATTGGCTTGTTTTCCTTTTCCTTTTCTTTTTCTTTATTTGTTTGTTTGTTTGTTTGTTTTCTTCTTATTTGTAAATTGTGAAATGGATTTTGACAATAATAATTCTTTCAATCATAATATGAATCCATATTTTACCCCAACCTCATTTGACTCGGATAACTCCGACCCGGCTATGTACAACATGAACCAACAATATATGCCGAGTTGGGATTATCCAACTCAATATGATCCATATCCCCAATCTTATGACCATAATTTTCAAAATAATTTCAACTCTTCACAGAGTTCATGGGGATTCACCTACCCCGAGTCCAATTTTCAACCATCTAGTCCACAATTTTCACAATATTCACTCCCCGATTTTGATTCATATACTCCTTTTTTTGAACCACCAATTGAAGAAAAATCATCATTGGAAAGGAATTTGGAAGAAGTGATAGAGGCCCAAAAATAATTTAAAAAAATGGTAGCCTCATCATGTCCACCAAAATTTCAAAATTCATGTAGTTCTTTTCCAGAACGAGTCAAAGGAAAATCATTGTGGGAAAAAACTATGGAATTCGTGCAAGAGACCGAGCGCATAATGCAAAATACGATTGACTTACCATGTCCACCAAATGTTCATACGACTCATGAATCATGTCATTTTGGAAATCCAGCTTCAATTTAATCATATCAACCTGAACTTGACTAACATCGACCTCTTGATAGTTTAGCAAGTTATCCATTTCCTGAAATTGAACTTGAAGATGAATGTGAACTAGCTTTTCAATTTAGCAATTCGAGTCCAATCCTTGAATCAATATCGACTCTTATAGTGTTACCGGAACTAAGTAACGTTCTTGAGCCAGTTTTGATTCTCATAATTTCTGAATTTGACTCGATCATTTCACCCATTCACATTCTTTCCGTGGACGAAAATTAAGATTCAATTTCGTTACATCCATTTGAACTTGCCCAAAGTTTTGAGACCCACCTTGACATTTTGGCACGTTATACTTTTCCTGAAATTGAACTTGCTCTTGAAAGTGATCTTGAATCTCATGTTAGTGATTCCATTTCATTTTTGATTCAATAATGACTCCGGTATTTTTACCAGATTTTTTCTCTATTCCGGAGTCAACATTGAATCCTCTACCAATACACCGTGAAATGGAATCACCAATCTTTTATGATCACACTTCATTGATGGGGAAAGTGTGTGAACATCAATTCTTTGGTTTGGACCCCATTTTTGAACCAATTTCGACTCTCATTGTTGAATGTCGAGTTGATCTGAGTCAACTTCCCGAGTCGGTATCGGTTTTTACTCCTGCTCCATTTGAGTCCAAATCAATCATCTTCCAAAATTACACTTCACTATTGACCAAGGATGTTGAAGAAAATGACTCCGTAATTAATTTTGAAAATTGAAAATTAGATGGGGATAAGTTTTTAAATAAGACCGTTTAGTCAATCATTCTTTTCCTGTGTCATATTAGAGAGGTCATTGGTGGGTTCCTTCAAGATCCACACTATCCTGATTGGGTAGCAACGCTTGGCCTAATCAGACCACCATCGGAGCCACCACCATGAGGTAATTTTTCTTCCCTTCCCATTTGTTTCATGTATATACACATTCATGATGCATTGAGGACAATGCATGAGATAAGTGTGGGGGAGGGTTTACTAACGTAGGTTAGTTTTAAATTTTCTTTCTTTTACACTTCTTTTTAGAAAATTTCTAGAGAAACTCTTTTCTTTTTACAAAACTTTTTAAAACAAGATAAATAGTTTTGATCGATTTTTAAGAAAATTAAGATTATCTTAGGAATTTGGAAGACCTAAAATTATGAAATTTTAAGCCAAGTCAAAATAATAGATCTTGTTTAAATTTTAGGATAAGAAAGTAAGATTGAAAAGATAATTTGATCTTGAATTTTTTTGCCTTAGATTTATGCACTTCACACTTACACAATTTTTTGGGATTGAAACAAAGACTGAAAATGCCATAAAAATATATTTAAAAAAATGATGAAAATAAAAACCACTTAATGACGTTGGGTAATTATGCCTCAGGAAGCATGATTATTCACATCTAAAACAGGTGACAAAAATAAAATAATCCCCTTTAGTTTTGTGACCTTGTTTACTCAAGTCCTTAGGTCCGAAGGATGTTTTATCATCTGGTGCCCTAAGACCATATGGTTTGGGAGTCACCGGCTAAAGGCTCACTACCTAGATAAATAAGAAAACCTAAGAAAACTAAGGGAAGGAAAAAGAAAAAATAATATATATAATAATATAAATAAATGGCATGAAAGCTTGAGTCAATATCCCAAAAATCTTCACAGTCCACAAAGTGCATATTTTTCTAAGAGTTTTATGAAAGGTTAAAGAATAAATTCAATTTTAAAATTCTTACATTAATTTATAACAAGATTTTTTGCATTTTGACTTAGTTTAAGAAAGAACAATTTTTGGTTAACCTCTGACCTTGGATCACTTATATTTTCGCAAAAATACTTTAACACTTTTCTCTAATTCAAAATGCGTTTTCAAAATATTAACATTTGATTTCTTTCTTTATGGCTTTTGTGGGTGTAATCCGCTAAAAATCCTCAGGAGACAAAACTCCTCCTCTAGGCGAAACCTAGAGGTTTAACGGCTAAGTGCAATCGCGTCACCTGCGAAAGTGGTGTAATAATTCCTTTAGTTTTTTATTTTACTTGGGACGAGCAAAAGATAAGTGTGGGGGTGTGATTAGTTTCTAAAACTGCATATTTCATACCACATCTTCACATTTATTGAATATTAAATTATGTTAATAATACCTCTCTTGCATGTTTCTAGGTCCATGGTGTGCAATGAAGAAAAAGACCCCAAATTATCATTTAATGGGTGATTAAAGACCTATAATCTAGCCATTGACTTTGGAGAGCTGATTCGTCAAAACCAGGGGCCCAAAATCAGAAACCGGGAACCAATGCTGACAGGGGACAAACGGGACAGCGCGCAGCTCAAAACGCCGCGCGCGCGGCCACCGTATGGCTTTTGGGCCAGAGGTTGTCCCCTGGCCCCCTTTTCCCTGGTGCCTATAAATACCCTCCTGGGTTTTCAGAAGGAAGATATACAGAGTTTAGGATAGTTTTTCATTCCATGTTATATTTTAAGATAGTTTAGTTTAGGTTAGTTCTTCTTCCTCCCTTATATTTTTCATTTTGTAAATCTTGTAATAGGAAGAGTGAGTGGTATATGTTGGGAAGCAAGAGTGCTTGTAATAGAAGGTGACAATCTATGAAAGGTGCTCTCTTACCTTATCTCTATTTTCTTCTCTAACTCCTTTTAAATGTGTAGCTAGTTTTTTCTCTCATGGCAACTAACTACTAGGCACTAACTAGTCTAACTTCTTATTTAATAATCCACATGAATTTAATAGCCTCGATTTGTCCTTGCTCATGCAAGAGCCATTGATGGCTCATGATGATGGATCTAACACTCTAACTTCCTAACTCTTTAACAAGCTAACATTACTTTACTCCATGCTTACTTTTGTTTAGTTTTGATGGTTTAAATGTAGCTTGCACTTGTTTTGTTGAGTTTATGTTGTGATGAGTTACATATGAGTCATACTTTAAATCACTCTTGAACCAAGGACTAGTGATGGCCAATGATACATGTGAGGCAGCTATCACTAAGAGGTTAGCATGTTGGTGGAGTCATTAGTAGTTAGTAGCCATGTATTTTCTTTCTTTTTCACTTTATTTTAGATATATCTCAAAAATCACAAACATATTCTTTTCTATATTTCCTACTTCTTTGTATTTCATCGTACTTCTCTTTTTATTCTTTGTTTTCTTTTCTTTTCATTCTTTTAAACTTTGAAGAACTTTTAACGCACAGGTGAATCAACCGGTAAAGCTTCTATCGCCTCCCGTCCTTATAGATTCGACTCATTTTAGCCTCTATACTATAACGGAAGTATCGAGGAAGCCAAAGCACACACTTTTTAGATCTTGTAGTAGGGCTGAGAGATTCAGAGAGAGGGATTGATGTAATAGATGGTGACAGTCTATGTAAATGTGCCTCCTTTCTCCTCTATTGTAATCTTCTTCATCTTCTACATGATGCTTTGCTAACTTTTCTTCTCATGGAAATCTAACTACTAACCACTAACCATCTAACCACTTACTTGATAATCCATATGAATCGGGTAGCCTCTATAAGGCCTTGCTCTTGCAAGAGCCATTGATGGCTCATGATGTTGGGTTCTAACATCTAACTTGCTAACCAAGCTAACTCTCTCTTATTTCATGCTTCCTTCTAATGGTTTGATGATCTAATGTTTGTATTAGCTTGCTCTTGATGCAAGTTTGAATGTGAAGAGCCATCTCATTTGCCATGCTTTGTATCGTCTCTTGAAGTCAAGGATTAGTGATGGCCGAGGATCAAATGTGAGGCAACTATCAATAAGAGGTTAGCATGGTTAGTGGATCAATTAGTAGTTAGTAGCCATGAGTTTTCTTTTATCTTGTTTTAGAAACTATTTTCAAAACTCTTTTATCATTTTTCTATCGATGTTTTCACCGCCTTCTTAGTTTACCTTTGTTTCATCTCCTTTTCTATTTTTTTTCCAAACCATACTTCTCTTTTATTTTCTTCGCCGTTTTCATCGCCTTCTCCACTTACCACATTCTAGATTTCTTTTCTTTTCTTTTCACTTTCTTTTTCATTCTTTTAACAAAGAAGAACTGTTAACATAAAACGCGAATAGAGACTGTCAATGCTTCTATCGCCTCCCTTCCCTGTGGATTCGACCCATTGAGCCAACACTATAACGGAAGTATCGAGGGTACATTAGCATATGCGAGCTTTTCATTGATTTTACAAAACACACATTTTTGAGTGCTAGTTTCCCCCCGATCAACCACCGTTCTTCGAGGTTTCGCCTCTCAATTCCCAACCTTAGACACCGATTTAACAAGAGTCAAATTCTAACAACTTTCCCTTTAGGTCAATCTCCTAAATGAGTCCGAGATGTCCCTAGGGGCCAACGTCTAGCAATTTTTATTTAGGCTTGGGTTGTGTGAGTGGGGAGGTGATTTTTGGGCTAAGGGAGGGTAATGACTTCCCCACCTTATGTTGTTTTGGTTTTGCCCTTAATTTAAATTTACGCAAGTGTGCAATATAGATAAGAATGAACACAAAAAGCGAGTAAATCACTGAAGTGTTTTTCCTAACTATATGCAATGCAATATGTAAACCTCCTATCAATATCACAACAACACAATAATAAAATACGGTATATTGGAATGAAAATTGACACATGCCTAGATGCAAATGTCTAAACTGTTTTAAAGCATCCAATTAACATATTTTAGTTCTTAAAATTATTTACAGTGTACAAGTAATATAAACAAAAATTAGCAGCAGAGTATATGAATGTACAAGAAGTTACCCGACCATGCAAGAGCAAGTGTGGACTTCTGCAATGGTAAAAATTTAACCTGCACACCAAAAAATAAAGAAGAAAAGTTAACAAAAATGTGAAATCAAACCGTTCCCATCCCCGGCAACGGCGCCAAAACTTGATCGGGGGAAAATCACACACAAAAGTGTATGTTTTGAAATCGATATTTAAAGTGTGAGTGCTTTGGCTTCCTCGATACTTCCGTTATAGCATAGAGGCTAAAACGAGTGAATCCACAAGGACGGGAGGAGATAGAAACTTACACGGTATGTTCACGTGTATGTTAACGGTTCTTTAAAGTTTTAAAGAATGAAAAGAGAGGAAAAGAAAGAATGAAAAGAGAAGTGTACGGTGGAAACAAAGAAGTGGGAAAACATAGAAAAGAAAGGTTTTTGTGGTTTTTGATATTTCTAAAATAAAGTGAAAAAGAAAGAAAACTCACGGCTACTAACTACTAATGACTCCACTAACACGTTAACCTCTTAGTGATAGTTGCCTCACATGTATCATTGGCCATCACTAGTCCTTGGTTCGAGAACAATTCAAAGCATGACCCATATGTAACTCATCACAACCCAACTCAACAAACAAGTGCAAGCTACACTTAAACCATCAAAACTAAAAGTAAGCATGGAGTAAAGTAACATTAGCTTGTTAGTGGTTAGAAAGTTGGAGTGTTAGATCCATCATCATGAGCCATCAATGACTCTTGCAAGAGCAAGGCCAAATCGAGGCTATTAGATTCGTGTGGATTATCGTATAAGAAGTTAGACTAGTTGGTGGTTAGTAGTTAGTTTCCATGAGAGAAAAGATTAGCTAAACATATAAAAGAAGTTAGATAGAAAATAAAGAGAGATAAAGAGAGCACCTTTCATAACTTATCACCTTCTATTACAAGCACTCTTGCATTCCAAGCATGTACCACTCTCTCTCCCTATTACAAGATCTAAAATAAATGGAAAATAAAAGGGAGGAAGAAGAACTAACCTAAACTAAACTATCTTAACTAAAACATGAAATGAAAAACTACCCTATTTTCTGTATATCTTTTGCTCTGGAACCTATGGGGGTATTTATAGCCACCAGGGAAGGGGGCCAGGGGACAACCTCTGGCCCAAAACGCGGCCGCGACCATGTGAAGGCCGCGCGCGTCGCGCTTCGAGCCGCGCGCTGTCCCATCTGTCCCTGTCAGTTTTTGATTTGCAGCCCCTAATTTTGACAGAATCAGCCTCCTAGGTCAATGGCTATCTTAATAGGCCTTTAATCACCAATTAAATAGTGATTTAGGGTCTTCTTCTTCATTGCACACCATGGACCTAGAATCAAGCAAGCAAAACTTTATTAGCAGAATTTTATACCAAATAAATATGCGGATGTGAGAAAAATTATGCAAAATTAGAGATTAATCGGTGATATCAGGCAGGTGACAAGAGACAGCATAGTATATGTAAGCATATCAAGTGAAAGCATGTCAGGCGATACAGGAAAACTGTACTGATATAAAGGATCGGTAAAAATACCATAAAATCATGCATTTTCAGGAAAAATAGTATAAATAAGATTTCAAACTCTTTACAATCATTAATAGAAGAATCGATAAACTGGCAGGCAAGTAATTCAGCAAGCAAGCGAATATCCAAGCAGAGCTAAGCGGTGCTGGAGTGAAGCTAATGTACAACACTAAATGCTATCACCTCGGCGAGGTTACCGCTCGCAGTGTAGTTAGACACATGTGTCGTAGCAAGCGTATGAACGCCATGCTACCACTCACGGCGAAGCCACATTCACAAGGTAACTACGCTCGAATAGAGTAAGTGGTAAAGTATTGACGCTAGGTCCACCTACCAGGCATAGCATTTAGAAAGTCCAGAGGACTTTAAGATCTCAGAGAGGTTGAACCCGAAGGTTAGGCCCGAAGGCAAGGGTACCTGCAAAAAGTGTTAGTTCCAAACAGCACACATAAAGAAATTATCTATAATGTTACAAGCATTCATCAGAGGTATATACATATACAATACTGGGCTCTCGGCCTCTTACAAATACAAGAGTACATTCCAATACAAAGCGCGAATACCGATACAAATATATAAAACAAATACAAGTTGACCCGACGAAGCGGGAAAATCCAAAAGGAAAGCGAGAACACTCGCCTCAATCTTCGGAAAACACTGTGAAATCGCTGATCTCCAAAATTCAGGTAACTAACACATAAACGCGTTCAAATATAATAATCATTATATTATAGAGGAGGAGAGAGAGAAGAAATCAGAAGGAGAGAGAATGGAGACGCGGGAATCGCAGACGCGGGAGTCGCATCGCGTAGATGCCACAAACGCAGGGTTTGAGACCCGCGTTTAAGCCAAAACACGAGAAGAACACGGACGCGGGCATAAGCTCCGTGTCATGTTGATACAAGAACGTGAAGTTCACGTAAAGGAGTTGCTTGGACACGGGGGTGAGCTCCGCGTCTAGAAATTAACATAAGATAAAGGGAGACAGGGAGATGAGAGGTGAGAGAGACAGGACATGGGAGAGAGAGAGGGAGAGAGAGTGTCCAGAAAAAGAAAGAGCGAGAGAGACAATAGAGAGTGAAAGAGAGAGACGCAGAGAAGGAGGGAGTGAGAGAGACGCAGGGAAGAAAAGGAAAGAAGAAGGAAATGAAGAAAGAAGGAAAGAAGAAAGAAGGAAAGAAGGAAAAGAAAGGAAGGAAAGAAAGAAAGGGGAAAAGGGGAGATGGCCGGCCATGGCTTAGCCGGCGGTCGCCGGCGGCGGCCAGAGGTGGCCGAAGATGGCTGGTCAAAGCCCCAAGCCCAAGCCAGGGGTGGTGCAATCTAGTTCTAAAGGAAATTTTGGGGTTTTGAAAAGGGGGTTTTGGAGAGCGACGGATAGGTTCGTTGGAAAGGGCACGACGAGGAGAAGAACTTAGTGTGATTGTTGATGGCCTAAGTGGTGTAGGTAGTGATGGAGATGGTGGAGAAGATGATAGTGAAAGTGGGTTATTTGGTGGAAGAAAGAAGAAGAAGATGGTGGTGAAGTTGGTGCTATGGTTGTTGTTGTTGTTCAAATGGTGGAGGAGATGATGAAGGGAAGGATGGTGGAAGAGTTGGTAAAAACGCAGCCATGGGGGCTGGCTTGCTGCTGGTTCTGTGGCCTTTGGTTGGCTGGAAGAAGAAGGAAGAATGAAAAATGAAAAAGAGAAAAGGGAGGGGGTGTCTATATATAAGGAGAGTTGATTATTACAAGATTGCCATCACAACCAATGAGACTTGCGTCTCATTCAAAATGACGGCCGCGTCTAGCCAGATTCTCATCTGACCAAATTTGAGATAGATGCGGAGATCAGCTCCGCGTCTTAGATGAAAATGCGAGGGTCGCGTTTGAAAGAGGAGACAAAAAGTCATGATGACTTGATTTGAAATGCATTAAATATAGAAAGGAAGCGAATCTCTGCATTAAAGACCAGATCTGCATCTAGTGATCCTTGCGAGGAGAGAGAAAATTGGGAAAATTATTAATACAATATCTGGATAAGATTCCGGTATCGGGGAAAACACCAAAATTTCGAAAAAGTCTGAAAAATGAAGTAACTCAGAAAGGTTTTAAAAAATTCTCAAAATAATAAATATTATGTTAAGATATTTGCTGAAATCAAATTGCAGAGGTTTAATCCCATTTTCAAAATAAAAATCTTGAAATCCACCATTGATATCGGTCTGCACCGGGTCGGCCAGATTTTGATAAATTCTGAAAAATCTCAAAAAATATATTTGGATAGAAAATATAATTTTTGGTAATAATGTGAAAGTTATTTCTAGAATTTCAACTCCATTTGTAAATTAAAAATTTGAGAATCGATCAGCGGTAGTAGTCGACACCGATTTTGAAGATTTCTAATTTAATTTAGAAAAATTTCAGAAAAGCATAGAAAATATAAAATATTAGAAATAATGTTTGAAACTAAAATTGGTCCAATTTGAATATCAGAAAGACCAAAACAAGCAATACTCTAGGATCAGGTCCTCGGTTTAGACTAGGGCTGACTCTGAGTCCACGAATCCAGATCCAAGGCGAAATAATCATATAAATAATTCATATTACAATAAAATACCGGAAGTAAATCAATTAATATGATCAAAAAAAATCTGAATACACAACTAAGTATATATTCCGGGAGCGGGGTGTTACATTCCATCCACCTTACAAAAATTGCGTCCTTGCAATAAAGGGTAAAATGAACACAAAGAGGATATGGACGGGAATTATACCAATTAAGATATGAATCACTACAGGTAGGGCTCTCAAGTCTACTGAACAATAATCGGAATATAGATATCTTCTGCACTTCCTGTTGTATAAATCTTCAAACGATGCCGAATAATACTGACCTGATAACACTGCTTTGCAATAGAATTCCAGTTGTGCTGCATACTTGATAGCTCTCCGGAGAATAAGCCAGAACACTGAAGATAAAAAAAAGCACCGATAATACTGGGCATAATAAAGAAGACCGATAATTAAGAATTCTGAAGACCAGACATCAGTCACTCTGAAGGATATAGCCAAGAATAGAGAATAACCGTAGAAAATCCGGATACCGCCTTCTGAAAGATAATCCGATCGTGGATCAATATTAAGAATACCCGAGCACATAGAGTAGGCCGAAAAGATCATATAATATCTTCATTCAGAACCAGCCACTACCTCTCTAGTATATCCATATCTTAAGTTGGTATAAAGGCCACGAAAAATCAAAACAGTGAAAAGATGGAAGGGATTAGGAATCAAAGGAAGGATGTCAAGAAAGAATAGATAACTCTGTACTTGTAGTTGGACTGTATAACCAAGACTCATGCATTCCAGTTGTAAATTTCTTTATCATTAATTTATCATCTGGATGTACTGAGGACGTGAGAGCCTAGGCTCTGATACCATCCTGTAACGCCCTGATCCTGCGGGTACGGAGACGTTACTGTGACGTATATACGCGGGTCAAAAATACTCTCACGTATATACGGTAAGCATCAGTACAAGTAAGAATCAGAGTATGGAAGCACGTGGTGCATTATATATTCCAACATATGAGTACAATTACAAAGTTATCACCAGATGTGACAAATATTATAAGAATATTACATCACCAATATGGCGCAAATGCGAAAATACAAAGGATGTACAAGTATGAATAGTACAAAAGGAGGCTCAGAGTCATAGCAGAAAAACTCTAGGGCAGAGCAGGGGGGCCTGGAAGGATAAAGCTTCAGACAGTCTGCCGATGATCCACGCTACCGCTGCGCATCTCAGGTCAGCAACTGGGAGTATCCACAAGCTCCAAGATCCGAGACCTGGACATGAGGATCCAGGGGAGTCAGAACTCCCCGACGAGTAGTGATGCTAATGCCAAATGGCGTGCGCAGATAGCACAGTGTATCGATAAATCTTAATCATAAACATGCATCGAAAACTGTGTCGTGAGCACAAGCATACAAAAGCTGGTAGATATATATAGCAAGTGATATCAAGCAGGAAATACTCATGGTATGATAAGATAAGAGTAGGAGACTGGTGGAAAAGAACACAAGGGGTTAGGCAGGATGTAAGCATGTATAATATAGTAATGATCATAAACTGAAAATTTGATATAAAATCCGATGAAAGCATACTTGGCAAAGCATACAATGGATTCATAATTGGCATCGTTTATTATTATTATTACTCGTCTTACCCAGATGTCTAGATATATGAATTAGCGTCCCAACACACATATATCTATATCTGAGTAAAGCAAGGTTGTTATTGGAAACCAACGGGGGTATCAACGAACAATGTTTACAGTGGGTCCCGTACATGCCTGGGACCACGGTCTAGGACGTTCCGTTGCTGGTGCTCGAAATCAGCCGCAAGGCGTACAGGAGGGTCTTATAGGATGCCCTTATCAAGATGGTACCAAGAAGGAGGGAGCCAGCACTCCCCTCTGTCGCCTGGAGGCTCACAGGTCAGACCGAAAGTTTTAGTTGCACTACATATCTAATACCACTATAAACACGAATCTGTATTGATATCTACAAGTTTTCCCTGACCCGATGCAAGTTGTTCCTTTTTATAGTTTATTATGTAATTATCAATTTACGGGAATGCAGGTGCAAGACATGATCAGGAATTCAGGAGTACATGAGTACAATAGATTTTGGTCACTGTATATGTAATACAAGATAACAAGTACATGATTCAAGTCACTGTATGTAATACAGGATAACAAGTACAGTATTCCCGTAAATGTGATAGTCATAGGTCAAGTATTAATTGACAGGATGCAGGTGATAAGTCTGTTATAATAAGGAGTAAGTGCCAAGTAGTAGCATGTCGGGTGTCAGGTGTTAACATGACATGGGGGTGATATCAGGTAGGTGACAAGAGACAGCACAGTATATGTAAGCACATCAAGCGAAAGCATGTTGGCGATACGGGAAAACTGTACTAATATAAGGGATCGGTACAAATACTGAAAAACCATGCATTTTAAGAAAAACAGTATAAATAAGATTTCAAACTCTTCACAACCATTAATAGAGGAATCGATAAACTGGCAGGCAAGTAATACAACAAGCAAGATAACATCCAAGCGGAGCTAAGCGGGGCTGGAGCGAAGCTAATATACAACACTAAATGCTATCACGCTCGGCGAGGTTGCCGCTCGCAGCATAGGTAGACACACATGTCACAGCAAGCATATGAACGCCATACTACCACTCACGGCGAAGCCACGTTCACGGGGTAACTACACTCGAACGGCGTAAGGAGTAAAGTGTTGACGCTAGATCCGCCTACCAGGCGTAGCATAGAGAAAGTCCAGAGGACTTTAAAACCTCAAAGAGATTAAACCCGGAGATTAGGCCTGAAGGCAAGGGTACCTGCAAAAAGTGTTAGTTCCAAATAGCACACATAAGGAATATTATCTATACTATTACAAGCATTCATCATAGGTATATACATATGCAATATTGGACTCTCGGCCTCTTACAAATACAAGAGTATATTCCAATACAAAGCAAGAATACCGATACAAATACATAAAATAAATATAAGTCAACTCGACGAAGCGGGAAAATCCAAAAGGAAAGCGAGAACACTCGCCTCAATCTTCAGAAAACACTGTGAAATCCCTGATCTCTGAAATTCACGTAACTAATGCGTAAACGTGTTCAAATATAATAAACATTATATTATAGAGGAGGAAAGAGAGAAGGAATCAGAAGGAGAGAGAATGGAGACGCGGGAATCGCAGACGTGAGAGTCGCGTCCATAGATGCCACAAATGCAGGGTTCGAGACCTGCGTTTAAGCCATAACATGAGAAGAACGCGGACGCGGATTTGAGCTCTGCGTCACTTTGATACAAGAACGTGAAGGTTGCATTAAGGAGTTGCTTGGACGCAGGGGTGAGCTCCGGGTCTAGCAATTAACATAAGAGAAAGGGAGACAGGAAGATTAGAGGTGAGAGAGAGACAGGATAGGAGAGAGAGAGAGAGAGGGGAAGAGAGAGTGTCCAGGAAAAAAGAGAGAGCGAGAGAGATAATAGAGAGAGAGAGAGAGAGACGCAGGAAAGGAGGGAGTGAGAGAGACACATGGAAGAAAATGAAAGAAAGAAGGAAATAAAGAAAGAAGGAAAGAAAGAAAGAAGGAAAGAACGAAAAGAAAGGAAGGAAAGAAAGAAAGGATAAATGGGGAGATGGCTCGCCATGGCTTGGCCGGCGGTCACCGGCGGCGGCCGAAGGTGGCCGGAGATGGTCGGCCAAAGCCCCAAGGCCAAGCCAAGGGTGGTGCAAGTCTTGTTCAAAAGGAAAATTTAGAGTTTTGAAAAAGGGGTTTCAGAGAGTGACGAATAGGTTCGTTGGAAAGAGCACGACGAGGAGATGAACTTGGTGTGATTGTTGGTGGCCGAGTGGTGTAGGTGGTGGTGGAGATGGTGGCGGAAGTGGGTTGTTTTGGTGGAAGAAAGAAGAAGAAGATGGTGGTGAAGTTACTCCTATGGTTGTTGTTGTTGTTATTGGAATGGAGGAGGAGATGATGGAGGGAAGGATGGTGGAAGAGTTGGTGATGGTGGTGGCCTAAAAACACAGCCATGGGGGCTGGTTTGCTGCTGGTTCCGTGGCCTTTGGTTGGCTGGAAGAAGAAGTAAGAAATAGGGGTGAGCATCGGTCGGTTCGGTTCGAGTTTTGCCAATTTTGACAAAACCGAACCGAACCGAACAAGGTCATGAACCGAACCGAACCGACTCAGATCGGTTCGGATCGGTTCAGTTAATTCGGGGGATCACCTCGCTGTCGAAATCTCCATCTCAACTTTCGCACCTTCTCGTCAAATCTAACTTGATTATGAATCTTTTTCCCGTGATCAATATTTTTCTCATGCGAACACTGGTTTAAAAAATAAACTAGCTTTCAAAACTTAGACGAACATAAAAGTTCAAAAATGATTTAAGAAAAGCTTTAAAATATATCTACATTAGATATTTAAAAGAGATGCATAATACTCTATTGCATATAACAGAATATTTAAAAAAATATAAGCGATATGTAAACAATAAGCTTAATATTACACAAAAATATGAACATCTCATGAATTTATTACTTGAAATGTTTTACTAATTCAAGCATTTTAATGATACTGAAAAGTTAGGGCTGTGTACTCTGACATAAACACAAGCATGCATGACATGACATACATTAACTTCATTGTAAAACCATGAATGTTGCTTGTATTGGCGCAAAACTGTGCTGGGTTAATTTGGTTCGGTTAATTCGGTTCGGTTCGGGTTTCAGAATTCGATACCGAAAACCGACCGAATTTATGTGGTTCGGTTCGGATCGGTTTCGGTTTCAGTTTTTGGGTAGTTTTTTCGGTTTTAACCGAACTCTGCTCACCCCTAGTAAGAAAGATAAATGAAAACGAGAGAAATGGGAGGGGGTGTATATATATAAGGAGAGTTGATTATTACAAGATTGCCATCAGAACCAATGAGACTTGTGTCTCATTCAAAATGAGGGCCGCGTCTAGCCGACCCGCGTCTGGACAAATTTGAGCGAGACGCGGAGCTGATCTCCTGGTCTCAGATGAAAACGCGAGAGTCGCGTTTGAAAGAGGAGACAAAAAGTCATGATGACTTGATTTAAAATGCATTAAATGCAGAAAGGAAGCGAATCTCTACATTAAAAATCAGATCTGCATCTGGTGAGCCTCGCGTCTGGTGAGGAGAGAGAAAAAATGGGAAAATTATGAATACAATATCTGGATAAGATTCCGGTATCGGGAAAAACACCAAAAATTTCAGAAAAGTCTGAAAAATGAAGTAACTCGAAAAGGTTTTTAAAATTATCAAAAATAATAAATATTATTTTAAGATATTTGGTGAAATCAGATTTTGGAGATTCAATCCCGTTTTCAAAGTAAAAATCTTAAAATTCACCGTTGGTACCGGTCTACACCGGGTTGGACGAATTTTGATAAATTCTGAAAAATCTCAGAAAATACATTTAGATAGAAAATATGATTTTATAAAATAATGTGAAAACCATTTCTAGAATTTCAACTCCATTTGTAAATTAAAAAATCTGAGAATCGGTCATTGGCACTAATCGACACCGGTTTTGAAGATTTTCAATTTAATTCAGAAAAATTTCAAAAAATCATAAAAATTTAAAATATTGAAAAATAATGTTTGAAACTGAAGTCGGTCTAATCTAAATAGCAGAAAGACTAAATCGATTAATACTCTAGGATCGGGTCCCCGGTTCAGACTAGGGCTGACTCTAAGTTCACGAATCCAGATCCAAGGCGAAATGATCATATAAATAATTCATAATATAAAACAAATGCCAGAAGTAAATCAAAAAATATGATTAAAAAAAATCTGAATACGCAATAAGTGCGTATTCCAGAAGCGGGGTGTGAGAGACTGTTAAAAATTTACATGCTCGTAATGCTGGAGCGTTCAAAATCTTAACGAAACTAAACAACAATGTTTATGTTATTGATCTTTATGAAGATTTTAGAATTAATCATGCTTTCAATATTGAGGATCTAGTAAAATACAAGGGTCCTAATTTTAACCCCAGCAACCCATTGGTTGATGAGCCTACTCCTGAGCCATTTTCTCAGAGACCCCCACTTCCCCCACTCCCAAATATCAGTCCAAATACAACAAAGAAGATTGATAAAATTATAGATGGAACTCGACGATATCTGGTACGCTGGAAAGAAAAGTCACCTGCTGAGAACATATGGCTGGATCGCAGTGAGTTGCAGTAGATGGATTCAGATCTGTTGGAGTACTATGAGAGTTTCTTTACACCTGACTCGACGAAGTCGAGTTCTCTTCCACCTGAGGAGAATGATGAGTACATAGCATCGGTGCGTCCGCAGAGGAGATACGATCATGTGTATCAGCGCAGGAGGCGTCAAACTATGACTATTTGGATTTAACAAGTGTTATATTTTTAGCTGGAGTATGTACTTTTCTTTTCATTAGTATTTACTTCTTGTTTATTTATTCAATGTTTTAGTACCACATTAGTTGTGTAGAAAAACTACAGTAATTATAAGCCTATTTAATTGGCTTTGTTTTAAATAAATAAATGATGCACTCTTGATAAAAAAATATTTTGTTGAATTTGTGAATATGAAAATTTAATATTCTTCGAATTTGAAGTGTGAAATTCCAATTCGATTCGGGCGGGCATGAAACCCAATCCATTTATCCACCCCACATCCCAAATTCAAATCCCAATCATGAACCCAAATTCCCCAAATCAGTTAAGTGATTAGCTGATAAGCTTTTCAGTTACAACCAGCAAAATCAAAAAACCCAATCCTATTACAAATCCAATTACAAGTACTCAATCCCATTACAAAAATCCATTTCAATTCCCAATCCACTGTCAACAACAGTATCAACAAAAGAAATCCCCACACCATCTCCTTTTGATCTCCTGAGTGAGCACCATCCCCAACAAATTCTCCAATGTCCTCTCTTTTTCTTCCCCTACGTGACACAGCCATCATCCAACTCCCCTCCTGCTATGTGCACCAACATCCCAAGCAAGCAGCAGCCCATCACAAAACCCTAAAGCACCCGGAGTTCATTACCCCTTCAACAGTCGCCATCACAATCCTCCACTACCTCCCGCCCTCTCTCCTGCGTGCATCAACAGGAGCATCCATCGTTCCCTTCCCTCCCTCGGCCAACAGAGGCAGTCCCACTCTCCGCCCTCTCTTTTCCCGCGTGTGCACAGCCTGGCATCCGCCAGCCTTCTCTCCTACTACGTGTGTGGTCGGAGATTCCACCAACAGTCCAGGACCTGCAACAACACATACACCACTTCAGTTTCAATTTCAAGTAGATCGGAGAAGAGTACTAAAGCAGAATCATAACAAGGGGAGCCTGAGAAAGAAGCTTCTCGACAAGTAATTTCTATTTACAGCAAATCAGAATATTTTTTGAGTTACACCACCTATTTTATCTCTAGTATATTATCATAATTTCTCTGTTGTCCACAATTATTGGTGAGCTTATGTGATTCTGTATGCCTTTGTATCTTACTATTCTGATATTTCAAGTAAGATTTTCCTGATTAGCTAAGTGTGGACATATGGTTTGTGACGATTAGAATTTTCTACATTGTGAGTATCATATTTTTATCAAAACTATCTTGCTATATAATTAGTTCTAAATTTATTCCTACCGAAGATTATAGTTTGTAGTGAAATTAGTAAGTTTAGTTTTGTTACTGATTTCTAACATCACCCGCTCTAGTTTTACATCAGTTAGGTTTCTCTTATTGCGTTTAATGAAGGAAAATTGATTGAGATGGTTTGGGCGTGTGCAATGCCAATAATTGCCCAATTAAGAAAAGAGATGTGATCATAGTTAATTAGGCAATGACGACTACAGGGAGCCCTAAGCGAACTTGGATGGGAAATGAAACGGATATGTTAATGCTTCCTGTTAAGAAGATGACCTTTTATAGAGCTGAATAGAAGAAAAGGATTCATTTAGCCAACCCAAATAAAAGCTCTATTGTTGTTGTACAAGCTTGTTTGGTGGTGAAAGGTTACAAATAAAAACTTGGTATCAATTATCAAGAAGTATTTGCCCCGATTGCTCGTCTTGAAACCGTAAGAATTGTGCTAGATTTATCGGCACAAAGAGGATGAAAAGTTTATCAATTGGACGTCAAATCAGCATTCTTGAATGATTTTCTAGAAGAAGAGGTCCATGTGAATTAGCCACCTGGTTATATGAAGAAAAGTGCAGAAAACAAGGCGTTTCATTTGGAGAAAGCATTATACGGACTCAAGGAAGCACCGAGAGTATGGTATAGTCACATCGATGGATACTTTACGAAGAATGGTTTCAAAAGGTATCCTTTTGAACATACTCTCTACATCAAAGAAGGTGATCAAGGAAAATTCTTGATGGTTTGCTTATATGTTGATGATCTCATTTTTACCGAAAATTCTATAAGTATGTGTGATGAATTCAAGAGGATTGTGATGTCTAAATTCGAGATGAAAGACATGAGTCTACTTCATTTCTTTCTTAGAATTGAAGTCAAGCAGTAAGAAGATGGTATATTCATTTCACAAAAGAAGTATGCAAATGATATTTTGAAAAGGTTAAAATAATGGGTGCTACACCTCTATGCACTCCGATAGAGGAGCAAATCTGAAAATGAAGAAAGTGTTGATGGAAGTCTTTATCGAAGTCTTGTTGATAGTTTTCTGTACTTAACTGCAACAAGACCGGATCTTATGTTCACTGCAAGCATGCTTAGCCGATTCATAGAATCACCAAAGAAAAGCCATCGGAAAGCAAAAAAAAGAGTTCTAAAGTATCTTTGTGGAACCATCAATGAAGGCATATATTATAAAAGAGTGAAAGATTCAAGTTTGATTAGTTATTGTGATAGTGATTGGGGCGGAAGTGGTAATGATTGCAAAAGTACTTCCAGATATTCTTTTCATATTGGTTCCGGTACAATCTCATAGGCAACCAAGAAATCAAGTGTTGTTACACTTTCTATAGCAAAAGCAGAGTATATTTCATTAGCATTAGCTTCGTGTCAAGCACTCTGGATCAGGTGGATCTTGAGTGAACTCAAGCATGAACAACTACATTGTTTTGTGAAGTTTAACTATTTATCTTATAAAGAATCTTATTTTTCATGAGAAAAGCAATCATATAAGGATCAAGTATCTTTTATTCGTGACTTAGTAAAAGATGGTGAGATCAATGTCATACATTGCAAAACACAAAAGCAAATTGCTAACATCTTTACAGAAGCTTTGAAGTATGATATTTTCAAGAAGATGAAGAAAAAACTTTGGCATAGTGGTAATCTAGCTTAAGGGAGGCTGTTGGAAATGTAAGCTTGACTCCTTCAAATTACGTTTGTCTCCTCGGCTTCTCAAGACAAATTAAACCTAGTTACAAACTATGCCGGATACATTGAAAAATTGCAATAAACAAACTCTTCGTGTTTTGTGATGTAGTCAAGGGATGAACCTAATCTATTTATGATGCATGAATGTACTTAATTTTGTTGATTTTCATGTTTATCTTTAGGTCTTATATAAATGCCATATAACTAGTTGTTTTCATCAAATTGAATCAATAGAAATTCTTCCCTTTTCCTATTATATCTTGGTAGCCTCATTTGCGTAATATTTGGCATCAAATGTACATACCCCTCTTATACTTTCATTGTTTTCACTCCTGTTTCCTAATCATTTCCTTTGAACAAGCAAGCGTCAATGAAATTTTGATTACATACTTATTTTCTGCATGTAATGATTGCATTTTTCCCCTGGAATATTAAGGTTTGCCCTATCATAAGGTTCCTTGGATTAAGACAAGAAGAAATAGGAAATAAGGAATATCTCGTGCATAATACGAAGTAAAATGGGATTGATTGTGACGTGCTAACCCTCTTTATTAGGGCAAGCGAGAGTTAGGATAACATTCTGCTTACTACCGTTATACGTCAAGTGTGAGACACTAGCCTGAAAACCAAATCCTTAACAGAATTTGAAATAGCCGATACGTAACAGGTGGTCGATCAGGCGGTTGACCGCTTAGTCAAAAATTGCATTGTCGATCGACCGGGTGGTCACCGACTTAAAAAACTCAGCTCTCTAGTCTTTTCTGCCTTCTGGTCGATCGACCAAGCAGTCACCGACGCTCTGGTCATTTTTTTGTTTCATGGCTAGTCGACCGACAGCTTCCACTCGCTTTCTCGGTCGACCGGGCGATCAACCGAGAACTGCGTCTAGCCTTCTTTTAAACCTTGATTCTCTGCTACTTGCTTTGATTGATCTCCTACATCAGTCCCTCCCTCTTTAAGAGAACCTGTCCTCGAGTTATAATCATGATAAAGTTGTTTGGTGAAGTGATATTCATAGACATATGCCACATTAAATATCATGGACATTGCTACATCGCTAGGAAGATCTACAACTTTGGCGTTATCACTGATCTTCTTCACGATCTTGAGTGGCCCGTACCTTTTTGGCTTCAGCTTGTTGTAGGATCCAGTAGAAATTCTCTCTCTTCTCAAGTACACCATCATCATATTTCTTTCTTTGAAGACTTTCTCTCGCCTATTCTTGTCAACTGTTTCCTTGTACTTCGCAGTAGATTTCTCTAATTTCACTCGAACCGACTCTTGAATATCAAGAAACTAGTTTAGCCATAGCGCTATCTACACTACTAAACTTCTCTCTAATAGGTAGCTTGGCTAAGTCTAGGAGATGATGGGGTACTTTTCTATAGACAATAACAAAAGGCTTCATACCCATTGAACTGGTGCTGTTGTCAGCAAACTCTGCTTGAGGCAAAACTCGATCCCATGCTCTTGGCTTGTTTCCACATATGCTTCTCAACAAGTTGCCTAAGGTGCATTTGACAACTTTCGTTAGTCCATCAGTTTGAGGATGCGCGGTGGTACTATACTTCAGTGATGTGTAAAATATTCTCCATATAGTAGTCCAAAAAATAGCTAAGAACTTGCTATCCCGATCCGAAACAAGAAAACTCGGCACGCCATGCAATCGTACAATCTCTTCGAAGAATAACTTGGCCACGTGTGATTTGTTGGAATTCTTCTGGCAAGAAATAAGTGTGCCATTTTATAAAATCAATCAACCACAACGAAGATGGAATCCACTCCCTTTTGTGCGCGTGAAAGTCCCAAGATGAAATTCATGCTCAAGTCTTCCCAACTATCTCTGGGGACGGGCAAGCGTATATACAAACCTGTATTTTGAGCTTGTCCTTTAACCACGTAGCAAACTGGACAACTCCTCACAATTGTAGCCACATCCATTCACAATTGAGGCCAATAATAACTCGCTTCAACACTAACCATAGTTTGTCTCTCCTAAAGCGTCCTCCAACCCCACCTCTATGCAAATCTCAAATGAGCTTATCTCTTAAAGAAGTCCTTGGAATACCAAGCAGATTTTCTTTTAAAAGAAAACCCTCCATAATATGATAGTCTTGTGTGAGTTGCTTCATTGAACACTTCTTCAAAATTGCCTTAAAGTCTGCATATTTCTCATATAACTCCTTCAAGAAATCAAAACCAATGATCTCACTTTGCAAAGAAATCGATAATAAGATCTCCTACTTAATGCATCGGAAACTTTGTTATGAACATCGGATTTATGCCGTATCAGAAAGTTAAATTGTTCAAAATAAGATACCACCTTGCATGCATCTTATTGATGTGCTTTTGATTTTTGAAATGTTGGAGTAATTGATGGTCCGAATAGAGCACGAAGTCATAAGCTATAAGATAGCTCTCCCAAGTCTTCAAAGAACGATACACCACATAAAATTCTTGCTCATAAGTAGGCCACTTTTGCCTTTCTTCATTCAACTTTTCACTTAGAAAAGCAATAAGCTTTTACTCTTGTGAGAGAGCCGCTCCAATGCCAACCCATAAGCATCACACTCTAGTTCGAATACATTTTCAATATCATGAAAAGCGAATATGGGAGCATTCATAATCTTATGCTTGATTAGTGCAAAAGCTCTGTTAGCCGCCTCAGTCCATAGAAAAGGACATTTCCACTTCAAGCAACCGGTGATAGGTGACATCAAACTACTAAAATTCTGGATAAAACGCTGGTAGAAAGTAGCTAAACCATGAAAACTCCTTAACTCTGTGGCACTCTTAGGTTTAGGCCACTCCCGTATTGCCTTTACCTTCTCTTCATCAACATGGATTCTTTGAGAGCCAACTACAAACCCCAATAATATCAAGGTGGTAGTCAGGAAGTTGCACTTTTTCAAATTGATATACAACTCGTTGTCTTGTAGTATCGTCAACACCTCCTGTAGGTATTGCATATGTTCATCTTTACTTGAACTGCAGTTAAGAATGTCATTAAAGTAGACAACCACGAACTTCCCCAAGAATGATTTCAATACTTGGTTCATCAATCTTATGAAAGTACTGGAGGCGTTGGATAGTCCAAAAGGCATAACTATCCACTCATATAGTCCCCCCCCCCCGAGTCTTAAACGCCATCTTCCATTCATCTCTCGGCCTAATACAAATTTGATGGTAGCCGCACCTTAGATTGATCTTCGAAAATATGCGCGATCCTCCCAATCGATCCAACATATCATCAAGATGAGGTATGAAAAATTGATATCGAAAAGTGATCTTGTTGATGGCGTGGCTATCACACACATGCGCCAACTTTCATTCTTCTTTAGTGTTAAAAAGGCTGGAACTGCACACGAACTCATGCTCTCTTTAATGAGTCCTTTATGTATCAAATCTTCGACCTTCTCTCTTAGAACTTCACTCTCCTTAGAATTCATCCGGTAGTGTGGGATGTTGGTAGAATTTCTCTAGAAATAAGATCAATGTGGTGCTGGATATCCCTCATGGGCGGTAGTCCTTCCAGAAGCTCGTCACGAACAACTCTTTTGAAGTCCTCCATTATAGGCTTCATCTTCTCGGGAACTTCAATGGATGGGTGGCTTCTTTTTTGACCACCAAAGCAGATCGTTGCTTTGTCTCTTTTAATTCCACCAAGAACTCATCTCGGCTGCATATAGATATGAACTTTAACTTAACTTCTTTTGATGGCTTTAGAACAGGTGAAATAGACTGCATGGCGATCCTCTTGTGTAATACCCTGGTTCCAAATACGTATCCTTTTATGATTTTTGACGTTTTAAACTTATACGTATTATTTTATATATGTATTCTCTTCTGTTTGACCTAAAATTTTTATATGAGACTCTACACTGGTACTAGATTCTACCCCCAAAATTTAAAAACTTTTCTTTTTTTAATTATTATCTAATTAAATCTTTTCTTTTTTCTTCATTTTCCTTTTCTTTCTTTTCTAAATTCATTCCTTTTCCATTTCTCTTCATTTTTATCTTTATATTATTTCTTATGAGACATTTGCACATAACCCCCTAACAATTTCATATTTGCATTTTTATTTTCCCCTCCTTTTCTTTTTTCTTTTATTTTTCTTTTCTTTTCTCCATTTTTCTTGAAGTTTCTTCCTTTTCCTTTCTTCTTCATGAAGCCAAATGGCTTGGCTTCGCATGTAAGCCTCTCCCCCTCACTAAAATCTCTCTCTTCATCTCCCAAACACAACCGGCCACCTTCCTTCTGCCTCAAATTTTCCTTTCTTTTCTCTCTCCTAAAAACACCAAAATTCACTTTCTCTCTCTAAAACTCCTCCAACCACCACACTACCACCATAACCACCAACATAACTGTTGACACTTTAAAAAAGACAAGATTCTGATTGGCCTGAACAATGTTTAAACTTGTTGAAATTTATAAAAGACAAGTGATAGACAAGCTGACTGGCCCGAACAATGTCTAAACTTGTTGACATTTACAAAAGACAAGTGACAGACAAGCTAACGACCAGTTCTATACTTGTTGACATTTACAAAAGACAAGTGACAGATAGGCTGACGACCAGTTTTCACCCATCTCCGAGGGACAAAGAAGCAACTTAGACTCTACTGATCCAGTGAAGCAGACAGTGAGCCCGGATTGTCTCTAAACAGACCTCAGCAGGTCTAAGATGCTAGCACTTAGCATCACATGAGCCCAAGGGGATAGCCTCGTCTGAGAGGCTAAGATCATCCAACTTCGCCTTGAAGCCATTCACAGCTCCGTCAGGAAGCTAACTTACAGCTTCACCTGAAGTGCTCAGTTAACTCCGCAGAGAGTTAGCTTCGCTTGAAGCCACATGCAACCGCGCAGAAGGATGTTCGGTAGTTTCGCTACAGATGTTATCTAACTCCGCTGAAGAGCTTTCTTCTGACTTCGCCAGATGCGCTTTTGAGCTCCGCTGTGAGCTCAACGCGACAGCTCCGCTGCGGGTATGTTATGGTCAACCTTTGACCAATTAAATCTCCAGATGAGATCAAATCTATTCAGGATCAAGATCAAATCCAATTAAGATCAAATCTGAGATCAAATTTGGCAGTTGCTTGTCATGATCTCTTGACTTCCTAAAACGAGTAAGAGGATCGAGGGAAATCTTCCAATTATATGAAAAGGATCAAAACAAATTAGGAGACCGATCTACCTGCTACTTCTAACTTCGCAGAAGCTGATTCTAGCCTTGCAGCAAGGCTACCTTCCAGATTTGAACAGATTTGATTCAATCTGTTTCCATATTTTCAAGGGATAATTATACCCTTGCTCTCCCTATAAATAGCCCACCAGGGCACAGGGAAAAAAACTCTGACCACCCATCCAGAGACGGCAGACTTCTCGAGAGGACGCATCGCGTGCATAGAGAGAGAGAGGCTAAACAGAGAGTTATTCTCTTGCTTCTAAAAATTCAGAGACTTTAGAGAACTGCTTCTCTAATCAGGGTGCTGATACCCTAATACCTTCCTTCCTTTCAAGGAATCTCCGGAACCAGGCGAGAAGGAATTCCTAAGCGAAGGCGGTTTTGAGAAGTAACAAGGAGGTTCTACCAACCTTCTGTTCTCTGATTCCCCAAATCGGGCGAGAAGGGAATCTCATCGCTCGTATCGTCAAAGGGACAAAGTGGTCGCGCGCTGACCAGACTCCTATCGGCACACTTCTCCAGAATCTCCGAAGAGATCTACTTGTAATCTTTTGTGTTACTTGTAATTTAGCTCCTCGACCTTCTTTTTATAAGTTTTCCCCTTTGCAATCAATGGAAAACAAGATGGCGACTCCGCTGGGGAATGATTTCTCCACTGCTGAGAATCAAGTGTCGCAATGCGACGAACAGACCTTCGGGTCTATCTCTGAATTCAAGGAAGCCAATGTAGCCAGAGCCCCTCTGGCTAAATCTTCAAAGCAAGTCTTTGTGGAGACAGATAAGGCTCTCGCGAGCCTACTGCGGTCCTCTGGCACAATAAAGAAGTAGGCCCGTAGTGCAAGCCTATTACTTTCGAGAACCTGGTCGTTCACTTCGACCAAGAAAATTTTGAAGAAGTCCTCTCTGGGGGTGGTCTAATGCTTCATGCACGGAAGCATAGAAAGGTCTCCATGGCCAGGCCTCATAACAGAAATCAGAAGCAGAATTCTGCTGGCACCCCTCAGCCTCGCGTGTGGCTAGTCAGGTTCCCTGCGAATCTATGTCTCCCTTGCCAAAGCAGATATGGAGGCCAAAACAGCAGGCTCTGAGTAAAGCCTCAGGCGTAGCTATGCCACAAGTACGTCTCTCTTGCGAAGAAAAAGGCAAGGTGCCTGCCTGCTCCAACAATACCGCTAGCCATTAAGTCACAATGGCGACCATACCATCGCCCAATTCAAGAGCAGCAACAACTCGCGCCAGCCTCGTCCTTATGAGCAAAGCTACTGTACCACAGGGTACGCATGACGTTCATAACCACGAAGCTGGAACCAAAGCACCACAGCGTGCTTCGTTCCCCAGTTCTTCAAGTACTAAGCTCGCTCTTCGCAGTGGAGCTAAGGGATTGTCCCTAAGTGCTGATAGCGGTGCTCATGCAGCTTCAGCGCCTAAGGTCGTCTCCAAAGCTTTTAGCTGCAGATCAAGATCCAAAGCACTATCTAAGGCTAATTGCCTTCACTGTAGCATAGCAGATAAAGCACCACAACGTGCTTCGCTTCCTAGTTCATCAAGCGCTAAGCTCGCGCCTCGTAGCGGAGCTAAGGATGCAGCTTCAACATCCAAGGGCACTCCCAAGGTTCTTAGCCGCGAAGCTAGAGCTGAAGCACTATTTTGTGCTAATCCCCTCTGCAGTGATAAAAGGAGAAGGACATCGTCCTATACGCGATCCAAAAGAGCTTCTGCGCAGGATCGTTTAGGCCCAAACGGGTCTGACTTGCGGGAATTCTTGATAAGTAAACGGAAGTCAGAATCTTTCCAAACTTCTTCCTCCTATTGTTAACAAGTGGGTTGTCAGTTGGTGACAGTCCACTCAGTCCCTTGCCGGTTAGGACCAATCCCCGCCGGTCCTCCAGGTCGACAGTCAGTTTTTGATCGACTGACAGTGCAAGCTCCGATAAACGTCACAAAAGGAGCATACCACGAGATCTGCCCTCTGCATCCGTTAACATGACCGGAAGAGGACGACAGCTGCGCAGAGATAGACGAGCTTCTCACGACCCTCCCTACAGTTCCCCAGATCCGAATTATAGCCCCAGCCTTGGCCAAGTCTTGGTGCACGAAGAAGGCATCTTTCGAAAAATCAGATTTAGGGTTGCAATACCCTACAGTTATGAGCATGCATCCACCTAAGAATCTCAAAAGAACTTAGAGGCCTGCAAGGTAGACTGTCTTATATCAGAAGATTCATCGCAAATCTCTCGGGCCAGTGTCAACCGCTTACCCGACTCATGAAAAAGGGTTTTCCTTTGTATGGGATTAAGCTTGTCAGGAAGCCTATGAGGATATCAAGACATATCTCACAAAACCCCCAGTCTTAGTGGCTCCCACATCAGGGAAACCATTCTTGCTTTATGTGAAAGCTATGGACCATTCTCTTGGTGCCCTCCTTGCTCAAAAAGATGAAAATGGTCACGAACAGGTCATTTATTATCTGAGCAGGACTCTGATAGGGGCAGAATCTCGCTATAATCTTATCAAGAAGGAGTGCTTAGCTCTCGTCTTTGCCGTTCAGAAGACACGACATTATTTGGTCGGCCAAACCATACATGTCATCTCCAGAGTGAATCCTTTGCGTCTTCTCATGACGAAGCCAGGATCATTGAATTCAGGATTAACTAAATGGGCGCTTCTTTTGTCTCAATACAACATGATCTTTATCCCTCAAAAGGCGATTAAAGGCCAGGCACTTGCAGAGTTCTTGGCTGCTCATCCAGTCCTAGAGAACTCAAAACTTCACGAAGATATTCCGGATGAAGTCTTCGAGTCCAATGTAACCTCAGAGGATGAAGTGTGGCAGATGTTCTTCGATGGAGCATCACGAATAGGCCCCAAGGGCAAGATCATTGCCGGCGTGGGGGTTGTGTTTATTTCTCTACAGAATCATGTCCTTCCTAGAGCATTCTCTCTGATGGAATCATGCTCCAACAATGTAGCAGAATATAATGCTCTACTTATTGGCCTTCAGCTCGCCCACGGAATGGGGGTACGCTACCTTGAAGCTTACGGCGATTCAAAACTGATTATCAATCAGGTTAAAGGCGAATATGAAGTCCGTCACAAGGATTTGGTGCCTTATTATCACACAGTCATCGAATTGGCTAATCTGTTTGATGGCTTTTACATCGGGAACGTATCTCGATCTCAGAATACTAAGGCAGATGCTCTAGCTGCATTAGCAACAACGCTAGCCTTGCCAGTCGACACCGAGTATCACCTCACAGTGGCGACTCGTCACCTTGTCTGTTCTAAACATATGTTAAGAACCAGAGAGGTCTATAATATCTCGACGGATCTTGAGCCGAGAGATTGGTGATTTCCTCTCATCGACTATGCTTTACATGGTCTGTTACCGGACGATCCTAAAGAAGTGGCATCTATCAGATGAAGGTCTCTCCATTTTTACTACGATCCAACTCTGAAGACACTTTACCGTCGTTCATATGACAGTGTCCTTCTCCATTGCCTTTCTAATTCAGAGGCACAGGAAGTGCTTAAAGAAGCACACGACGGCATATGTGGAGCTCATCAGCCAGGTCCAAAACTTAAAGATAGATTGCATAGGCTTGGATATTATTGGCCAACTATGATAGTCGATGCCATCCAATATGCACGAAGGTGTAAAGCGTGCCAAATTCATGCGGACTTTATACACCAGCCTCCGGAGTTGCTCCACCCAACTGTTGCTTCATGGCCATTTGAAGCATGGGGCATCGATGTCATAGGGCAATCAGCCCTTCCTCGACAAAGGGTCACCGGTTTATCCTGGCAATAACCGATTACTTTTCAAAGTGGGCAGAAGCTATACCACTGGTTGAAGTCAAAACTTTCAGCATGGTCAATTTCATTAAACACCATGTCGTCCATCAATTTGGTGTCCCTAGGCGGATCATTCATGATAATGGTCCCCAATTCATAAGCCAGGTATTCTATCGATTCTGCGATAAATACCGAATTCAGAATGTGGCTTCAACTGCCTATAATCCTGCCGCTAATGGCCTGGCAGAAGCATTCAACAAAACGATCATCAAGTTACTCAAAAAGTTCGTCTCCTCGAATTAGCAAGATTGGGACGAAAAGCTTGGTGAATGTCTTTGGGCCTACCGAACCACGGTTCAGACCCCGACAGGTAATACGCCTTTTTCCCTGGTGTACGGGTGTGAAGCAGTCATACCATTGGAAATCCAGATGCCGTCATTACGAGTCGCTCTGAGCACTAAGATCACATCAGAGGATAATGATCGGTTGCGTCTTCAAGAGCTCAAAGACCTAGATGAGAGGCGGTTACAAGCTCAGCAGCACATCGGGTTATATCAAGCTCGGATCTCAAAAGCCTTCAATAAGAAGGTCAAATAAAGAGTCTTCCAGAAAGGAGATTTGGTTTTAGCCGTCAGACGACCAATGATCATGACGCACAAACCAAATGCAAATTTCAGCCTAAATGGGAGGGACCGTTGTGATAGAAACAGTCTATTCAAACAGAGCATATCGCCTCATGACTTCAGAGGGTGATTTACTCATGATGTCGATCAATAGAAAGTTCTTAAAAAAGTATTATCCTTGATTAAGGATCCTTCTTATGATCAAGTTAACACTACACCTCTGATCAAGACCTTCAAATCCAAGGTATACAAAAAGAGCGCCTCTCTCTTCCTCCAAACGAGATCATACAACCATAAACCAGTAGGAACCTGGTCATACACTGGTTGTCTCAAAGGAGAATCAAGGTTACACATGCACTAACCACATGATCCAACACCTTTAACGGTTAAGGATAGAGGAAATATTGGCCTTTAAGCCCAACATAAGTCCTCGACAACTCATCAATGCTGAGGAGAATAGCATGGCTAGCCCGACTCAAACGGTAGTTGGTGAAGGTATATCAAACCCATTGACAGCTGAGGGTTTGCTAAAAATCCTAAGGGACCTGTTCCCATTTGATTCCCTCTCCAAAATCACTTACCAATTCTCATTCATAGAATGGTAAGACCACATATACAGATCTCTCCATCCTTTCGCTGTTACGTTAACACTAAACCTATGATAGTGATTTCCTCGTTTCTCTCCGTGAGAACGAGACCCTTTCATGCTATGTTTAACAGTATAACCTCTGGCATCCTTTTCGCTGTTACGTTAACACTAAACCTATGACAGTGATTTCCTCGTTTCTCCCCGTGAGAACGAGACCCTTTCATGCTATGTTTAACAGTATAACCTCTGGCATCCATTTCGCTGTTACGTTAACACTAAACCTATGACAGTGATTTTCTCGTTTCTCCCCGTGAGAACGAGACCCTTTCATGCTATGTTTAACAGTATAACCTCTGGCATCCTTTCGCTGTTACATTAACACTAAACCTATGACAGTGATTTCCTCGTTTCTTCCCGTGAGAACGAGACCCTTTTATGCTATGTTTAACAGTATAACCTCTGGCATCCTTTTCGCTGTTACGTTAACACTAAACCTATGACAGTGATTTTCTCGTTTCTCCCCGTGAGAACGAGACCCTTTCATGCTATGTTTAACAGTATAACCTCTGGTATTTTTTTCGCTGTTACGTTAACACTAAACCTATGACAGTGATTTCCTCGTTTCTCCCCGTGAGAACGAGACCCTTTCATGCTATGTTTAACAGTATAACCTCTGGCATCCTTTTCGCTGTTACGTTAACACTAAACCTATGATAGTGATTTTCTCGTTTCTCCCCGTGAGAACGAGACCCTTTCATGCTATGTTTAATAGTATAACCTCTAGCATCCATTTCACTGTTACGTTAACACTAAACCTATGACAGTGATTTCCTCGTTTCTCCCCGTGAGAACGAGACCTTTTCATGCTATGTTTAACACTACACCTCTGGCATCCATTCCGCTGTTACGTTAACATTAAACCTATGACAGTGATTTTCTCGTTTGACAGAACTTCGAGCTTGGTGGCTTCTCAATCGGTTATGTCATTGCGACCTCTGAACCGGCAGATAGCCAAGTCTCATCTTTCAGTCCGACAAGGACTACTTCGAGCTTGGTGGCTTCTTAATTGGTTACGTCATTGCGACCTCTGAACCGGCAGATAGCCAAGTCTCATCTTTCAGTTCGACAAGAACTACAACTTCGAGCATGGTGGCTTCTCAATCGATTATGTCATCGCGACCTCTGAACTGGCAGATAGCCAAGTCTCATCTTTCAGTCCAACAAGGACTACCTTCGAGCTTGGTGGCTTTTCAATCGGTTACGTCATTGCGACCTCTGAACCGGCAGATAGCCAAGTCTCATCTTTCAGTCCGATAAGGACTACTTTCGAGCTTGGTGGCTTCTCAATCGGTTACGTCATTGCGACCTCTGAACCGACAGATAACCAAGTCTCATTATTTAGTCCAGTAAGGACTATTTCTTCGTCATCATATGACAGAGTTTCGAGCTTGGTGGCCTCCCAATCGGTTACGTCATTGCGACCTCTGAACCGACAGATAGCCAAATCTCATATTCAGTCCAGTAAGGACTATTTTCTTAAATGGCTGCAATACAACTTGAAAGCGACAATTCAAAGGATAAAAGCAAGTCGAAAATACAATGGGGGAGTCAAAATAAAATCACTTTCATTGATTTCAAAAAAGGGATACATGAAGGCACATATTACAAGCTATGATGGTGCTTCATAAGATTTAATCCGTCCTTCAAGAATGGCCAGTCTTGTCTCCTATCATCAGTAGCCCTGACAAGAGCCTGCGACTTCAGCTCAGCCTCATTAAAGCTCGCCATCTGGACCAAGCGAGCTTCAACTTCAACCAAGGTTGCCCTCTGAGTTAGCTCTTGTCACAAAAGTTTGTCACTCTGAGCCTTAAGTTGCCCAAGCCTGGTAGTCTCTTCAAGACGCACTGGTTCAGCCTTGGATAAAAGAAGATTAGCCTTCCTGATCATCTCCTTGGCCTTTTCAATTTTGTCCTCAGCGTCAAGAAGAGCACTGCTAGAAGCGTCTATGACATCCCCGAGCTCTACTTTCCTTATCTCCAAGGATTTCAAGTCAGAAGAAATGGCCTTAGTGGCTTCCTGAGCGGCAAGATGAGCTTCATGCATTTGAGCAATAAGGTGCGCAAGCTACTCGTTAACCGAAGACTCCAGGTCCGAATGGCTAAGACGGCGCCATTCGTCCATATCCCTCTCAAGTTTGTCCATCAAAAGTTCCAATGCAGCGGCCTGGTCATTGTTCGGTACGGAAAAGAGATTTTGCCGTAAAATTTCCTTGAATCAGTTGAAAGATTACAACAAAACAATATTCCGACTACAAGGGAGGGAGGATGCTTGAATCTTCCCTTTGTTTAAATCTGGGTTCTTCGTGTGGCGATGGAGAGTGAATCTTGTTCTCCGTTGACCAGATGACCGTCCTGGACCGTCGGGGGTCTTCTCTTCGGCCGGTAGGGGAGTAACTCAGCTCCGGCTACCAAACTCTCAAAGAGGAGGTAGGCGAAGATAGGCTAGTACTCAGTAAGCCTGTTGAAGAATCTCTTCTCTCTCGGTCGTTGACGTCGGGCTTCTCTCTCTCGATGCCTTGATCTTCTGACCTCTGGATTCAAAAATGCCGACCTTAATTGATCACTCGACCTTCTTCTCCCACTGAATCCAAATCTTCGACCCTTCCTTCATAGCCAACAGGGCTATTTATAGGGGTCTTGGGGGTGATCGTGCCCCCCTAAAAATGCGCCTGAATGAGGGCCGTTACCCGCGATACGCGCGGTAACTGACTCCCCACGATCTGGGCGGTTGCAACTGAGACGCGGATTTCAGACTAAACGCGCTTTGATGCTGAGACGCGGGCTTCAGGCCGGACGCGCCTTGGATGCTGAGACGCGAGCTTCAGTCCCTTGCGTCTTGGATGCTGAGACGCGGGCTTCGGGCCGACGCGCTTTGATGTTTAAGACGCGGGCTTCAGGCCGACGCGTCTTGAAGTTGAGACGCGGGCTTCAGGCCGACGCGTCTTGAAGTTGAGACGCGGGCTTCAGGCCGACGCGTCTTGAAGTTGAGACGCGGGCTTCAATCCTTTGCGTCTTTGAGACTGCTTCTTTGGTGGCTTGCCTGGTTAGTCATTTTTAGACAGCCTACAGAACCCCCTCCAAAGTTTCCGATATTCCGTAGTTGAATGGGACGGATTTCGGAATACTTTGGACTTAAACCGCGTTCGCCTTTGTGACCGGACTGTTGATGCTTCGGGTTTGACCTTATCCGAATTTGGTCTTCGTGAGTGTACTGTTGAACTCTTAGAAGCCATCAGAGTCGATCGTGTTGAGTGTCTAGATACACAGCCTAGACCTCCCCAATTGCTTTTTAGTCTGTCACGGGTGCGTTTTTGGCTAGGAGTAGTTGGTTGTCTGTTGGCGTCAGTGTACTGTTGAACTGTCTTGCAGACGCATGAAACTGGACGCAGCTTCTTTTTGAAAAGTAGAAGCCACTTTGAAGACGCAGCGTCTATAGGGTAGACGCGATGTTGGTCAGACGCGAACTCCTTAGAAGGGACGCGACCTTCAGAAAGCATTCTTGGAGATGCTGACGGGGCATGTCCGGTGCGTTTTCTGGGCGCGAACTTTACGCTGTCATGATGACGCCGCCAGCTGGCCTGGGGAAACGGCGAAATTTCGCCTTTTGGCGCGCGGATCTTGCGGTTCATTAAATGAACTGCTCCACGTGTCGGCTTCTGATTCGCGGCGGGGTTGCGACGCATGATCTTCGTCACCGGCAGTGATTTTGTTACACGCGCCAAGCGACGGTTCGCTGCAGCGTCCCTTGGGTCACGCGCCGCGTATCTCTGCGTATCCCCGTGCCTATAAAAGGCAACTGTTTGGAGAACTTCCTCTTCTTCTCCGCATTCGCTTACTCTGAGAATTTTAGAAAAGAACTCTCTTCCTCTGTTCCTTTTTCTAGCTTCAGACCAAACTCGCCATGGCACCAAAGACCAAGCCGACCGCCTCCTCCTCAAAGGCGACCACCACCGAGGCCCGGAGGGGCGTCTCCTCCTCTGCGCAGGACTTCGTCCTCCAAGGCCTCCAAGGTAGTATGCCTTGGGCAGAACTGACCCTTAAGGACTTTAAACCATTAAAAGCGTGTTTGATTCCCCAGACGCAGTCTTTGGGATGATAACCGGGGCGCGGATTAGATAATCTGACACCCAAGAGCCCTGTGCTTCGGGTCCTTCACTTAGAATTTCTCTAACTGTGAAGGTCTCTGGACGCAGCTTTGCAGAACGCAGATTTGATCTTCGCGTTCTGTGTCATCAGGCGCCAATTTGATGAATCTGGCGTCTGAGTCCAAGTGCTTTGAATTTTTACAAGTCTTGGTTTGCAGAACGCGGATTTGATCCTTGCGTTCTGTGTCATCAGACGCCAATTTGATGAATCTGGCGTCTGAGTCCAAGTACTTTGAAATTCCACAAGTCTTGGTTTGCAGAACGCGGATTTGATCCTTGCGTTCTGTGTCATCAGGCGCCAATTTGATGAATCTGGCGTCTGAGTCCAAGTACTTTGAAATTCCACAAGTCTTGGTTTGCAGAACGCGGATTTGATCCTTGCGTTCTGTGTCATCAGGCGCCAATTTGATGAATCTGGCGTCTGAGTCCAAGTACTTGGAATTTCATAAGTGGCTTCAATCTTTGCGTTCTGTGCTTCTTGACGCAGATTTGCGGGTCTGGACGCGGATTTGATGATTCCTGCGTCCAGTATCTTTTCTGCGTTTGGACGCAGAACACTTAGTATTTTTCTTTACTTTTGGTAAAGCATCTGACTTAAGTGTCTTCATCTTTTTGCAGCGCCGCAACCTGCTACTTCACTCCCCAAGATACGCCATTTTGGGCATGTAGGTGGAGCTGACCGGAACCTGACCTTTGTGCTGCAAAGGACTGCCCCTGTGACTGCCGACCAGTCGCCGGCTCGTGAGAAGAAGCTCTCGAATGTCGAGATGAGGACTCTTCGAGTGCTGATGACCGATGCAGCATTCGTCACGGATGACGGCATCCAGCTGAAGAAGCCCGCCTTCTTCTTCGGGGATCATATCCACGATGGCGGCCATCGCGTGCACGAAGGGACTTACACATGGCTCCGTCAAATAGGGGGCCGAAGGTTCTTTCTCCCGCCATGGATAGGATGTACCCTATGTTCTATTACCAGCATATGTCCGTCCCGCGGAAGATGGAGTTTGACCTCGCTCGATATGCTCCTGAGGTTACTCTTGGCGATCTGGGCTCCCACCACCAAGTGCACCGTCATGACGGCCATGACGAGTCGGTTATCGGCCTTTTCCCTGGATCGCGCAAGAGGGAGATCCCATCTGGAGAGATACCGCACATTGGCTCCACCTTCCTCAACATGTTCACGGCAGCGGAGGGTGACTATCCAGTTGCGTTCCGTGCATATGGGTGGATCTATTCCCCAGCGAATTACTGGTGGGGCAGGATGGTTGGCTTTGTCCTTACCGAGCTCGGGGATTTGCTGAAGCGTGTAGGACTGTACTCGCGGTCAGGGCCGTACAGTGGGGGATCCCTCAAAGTTCTCAAAACTTCTTTGGGATCCTAGAACGTTATAATCCCTTGACGGGGACGTTCTTTACTCCAGTCGGGGAGATGGGCCTTGCCTTACACGAGATGCACGAGGTCTCAGGACTGGTAACAGGGGACATGCCCTATGAAGAATATGTCCCGACCGCTGTGGAGCTTCGCTACGTGAAGGAGGAGTTTCCCCTCATATATGAGACCTACTGGGAAGTGCTATGTCACTTCCATATCTGCGGTCAGCTCACCAAATGGCGGTCGCAGGGGGTCACGTACCTGTCTTGGGCCAGTTATTTGTTCAACAATGTGAACACCAAAGACCACTTGATCACCCGATTGACGCCCAGCTCTGATAGGGAGATCGAAGACCGGATTGATCAGATGTCCGAGAAATTCTACACCACAGAGTCGAACGAAGATGGTTTCGACCCTGACTTGGTTTTCGAAAGCTTCCACCACCAAGCCCGGACTCCTATCTCCGATCGGGCGCTGCTGGCAGGCTTTCTGATGCTGTGGCTAAAGCGTTGTGTGGTGCCCACGCTGCCACATGAAGTTATAGTTGCCGACGTGGTGTACCCGGCGGTGCTTCTGGCCCATGGCAACCCTATAGCTCTTCTCCCGCCGTGGTGGCTGGTATTCAGAGCGGGCTGCGGGCGCTGGCTAAAAGCTTTTGTGAGCCGCCAAAAACTGTGGATTCCGAGGGAAAGCCGCTCACGGACGCAGAGGGGAATCCAGTGGTGAAGCGTCCCAATCCTCGGGTTGAGCTGCCTTACACATACCTTATGGCCTGGTATGTGATGCACTGCCCCTCTTTGATGACGGCGGTGCGTTGGAAGGAGGACTCCGTCCCCTTCATACAGCGATTGGAGGGTTCGAGGTGGCAGGATCCTTACATATATTATATCCGGAAGCGTCTTTCAGCCCCGGCAAACTATCAGCTCAATCGTTGCCTCCTCCAGATCCCTGGTGCATCCTACGGCGATCTACTTGTCGATTCCGCAGGCCCTGATGATTTCACGAGGTTATCCCAGGGAGCCTTCTGGTGGTTGCTCAATATTCGGCCCGGGTATATGCTTTTTCGACAAGGGACATCATGCACCATTGAGCCATACATGCCGAATCGCTTCGCTCGACAGTTCGGCTATGACCAGCTCTATATCGGGAATCCAAATGCTTATCTCGCCTTCGAAGGGAACTTGTTCGAGGGTGCTCGGGCCTGGTACTATAGTGTGGCTGGAGGGACAGGAAAACCTTCCGTCTACCTCTTGAAGCGCCCAAGTGCCAGATGAGTCTAAGCTATTGTACTTGGTACTCCCAAGCCGTCCAGACACCAGACTTTCTTCCGGCATCTTCATGTATCGAGAGCATCAATGCAAGCCTCGAGACAAGGACAGAGTCTGGTAAACCAACGAGACTCGTAGAGCAGTACCGGAAAGTCTGTAAGGAGGTCGGGAGAAGGACGAGGAGGGAGCCACGAGCTACAGAGCCACGACCGCCAAGGGCAGAGCCACGAGCGAAGAATGAGCCGTCAGTAACGAGGGCGGAGCCATCAGAGACGAGAGAGGAGCCTCCAGCAACGAGGGCGGAGCCACCAGCAAAGAGGTCTAAGCAGTTGGCGAGTAAGCGTCATCACCGCTCTACTTCTGTTATTGAGCCTGCCCCGAAGAAGGTTAGGAGGGACTTGGCGGCTGAAGTCTCTCAATCCGGAGCTATCTCTGCCGGAGTTGAGGCTCCTCCTGAAGACGTCGTCAGAGTTGAGGAACCTTCGGAAGAGGAGGATTTCCCCCCTTTAACTCGTGCTCCTAAGTCGCACCGCGAGGCTGTGGAGGAAGGGAGTTCATCGAACAACCCGTTATTGCTGCTGATGCCGAATCCCCGGAGATTGACATAATGGGCGATGAAGATGTTGAACTTCCGGAAACCTCAGCTCAGCTCAAACCTCCTTCTGCTCATGAAGGGAGAGATGAGGCACAGCAGTTGGGGTCTCCAGGCGTCTTCATCTCTAGTTCCAGGGCCGTCGACCCTAGTCCTACTACTGGGGTGATTGAGGCAAGGCTCCGATTACGGAGCTTCCTGAGCTGTCGTCTTCTTCGCTCTCAGGGGAAAGCCTCTTTGAGGACAAAGTCGACTATAGCGAGGAACCCGCTCCTCCTGATCAAAGCAAGTTCTTCCATGTCTCAGAGGAGGAAATGTATGTGGGCGAGTCATCATCTGCACCACCAGTGGCGGCTATTCCTGTTGAAGGTACCCTTTCCACCTCCTGTCCAATTTTTCTTTACATGTTGAAGAAGATGTCTTGACATTCTTCATTTTATATTGCAGGGCCAACCGAGATGCCGAGGCTACAACCTCCTCGCATATTGAGGAGATGGTGAGAGAGTTGACTCGGCCACAGGGAATTGAGACCTCAGCTGCTGAGATGCCCTCAGAGGGGGCAGCTGCTGGTACTGGGGAGCCTTCCACTCTACCAGAGGAGGAAGCCACTACTGAGGTCAAGAAGGCTCGGGTGGAGGGTCCAATGGCAGGTCCACTCCCAGGAGATTGCACAGCCCAAGCTTCAAATGAAGCTTCTGAGGAAATCGTGCTTGCCACTCCATCATTGGTCGCGGAAGTTCCAGCAGGGTTAGCACCTCCGGAAGCACCAGTGGCTGGTTCCGCTCTTGCCGTATCGGCGGTTAGCATGACTTCTGCGCAAAAAGAGCCGGCCTACACCCCTTCTTCCGAGATAGAAAGGGGGTCGGGGAGCGTTCCGGGTGATGACAGCATGGACTTCCTGACCGCAGTACGGTGCGGCAGTTCTTTGAAGCGATGCGATCGTGCATCGACTTTATCCTTTCTGGGCGTCGTTCTTTTGACTTTGCCCGGAGATTTCTCGGGAATGTGGCCGAGAACATCGAGCTAGTCGGGGGCCTTCCTCTTGCTCAGGCATGTATGCGGGTGGTGGATCAGTTGGAGAGTGACCTGAAAGAGCTGAAGTCTTTAGACGAAGCTGACTCCCTCCACGAAACCCAAGTCATCCTGGATAGCCTCCTTTCTGCCCAAAGGCAAGAGAGCGACAGGAAGTGGAAGTACAAATTGCCGAAGAGGTCAGCAACCTTGAGCGTTCCCAGGCTGAATGCCAAAGGCTGATTGAAGACTCAGGGGATACTGAGCTTATCATGCAGAACACAGAGCTTGCTATTACCAACGCTCGGGCTGCCATTGCTAAGGCCAAAGCCATGCTAGCTGTCAATGAAGAGAAGCTCGTCGCCCTCCAGAAGAAGCTAGAGGAGCAGAAGGCTGCAAGGGTACGGGCTGAAGAGAGCCAGTCTGTTCATCTCTCCAGATTGGAGACTTTGCGAGCCCAGCTGGCTGAAAAACCCTGCCTATCTGAAGAGGAGCTGCGGGTCCAGGCGATGATGGAGGCTGAGAAGGCACGTCAGCATGAGATGCATCGTCTCAGGGAGCGCATCCGTTCCCTACCAGATCGAGATTTTTAGCCTTCTCCTCCCTTTTTTTGTAACGCTCAATCTTATTTGTATAAGAGAGCGTTTTTGTATCACTTTCATATTTTTGGATAAATAAAAGTGACACCCTCCTTTTTACTTCTTTTGTCTCGAACTCTTTGCCTTTGGTTGGACATGTAGGAGCAAGGAAGTCTTTTGATCTTTATCAAAATTATAATCATAATCTTAATAAGTCAAAAGTATTGAGGAAAGATCTTGTTCCAAGAACTTTCATGACACTGTCAGAGGTGTAAGCTTAACTTGACAGAGGTGATTTTTGGTGGACCTGCCACTTTGTGGAAGAAAGTGACAGGTGGAGTTCGTACCCCCAGGAAAGATGAACTTTTATCAAGGATTTGTGCTTAACTTGATTTCAGATCAGCTGGGGATGTTGATGGAAACATTGTTTATTGGTGTAATGTTAACCAACAATGCCTCCAAAATGAATTCGATATTCTGTTGGGGAGAATATCAAATGAAACTAGACTCGCGGGGGAATCTAGGGAAGTCCTTACCGTTAGAGGTGTGATATTAACTTAACGGGTTGGAAATAGTCTTGTCAGAAGTGTAATGTTAACTTGACAAGGACATGAGTTAGAGGTGTGATATTAACTTAACTCATCGACATCTCAGTTTTATAAGGGAAAACTGAGGGTGTCACTGTCATAGGTGTGATGTTTAACTTAACAGTGAGGGTAATGCTAGAGGTGTAATGTTGAACTTGGCATTAGTCGTCTCGGCTTGAAGAAGTCGAGGAAAGGTCATAGCCATAGGTGTATTGTTGAACTTAGCAATGACTCGGATGCTAGAAGTGTAGTGTTAACTTGGCATCGTCCATTTCAGCTTCGATATGGAAGTCTGAAGAAAGGGTGACTGTCAGAGGTGTAATATTAACTTGACGGGCACCTGATATACTGCTTAGAGGTGTAATGTTAACTTAAACAGTAGTTTGTCAGAGGTGTGATATTAACTTGACAAGAATTGGCTCTTGATAGGAGCAATTTGAGGACCTGTCATTCTATTGATGAGAATTGACAAGTGGAATTTGAAATGCCAGAGGTATAGTGTTAACTTGGCAATTTTGAAGTTTGCTGCTCTATGTAGAGGTAACAAGCGGGGCTTGTACTCGACAAGGAGTATTCATTACCAGAGGTATAGTGTTTAACGTAGTAATGTTTGCATTTTGTGGTCCTACCATTCTATGGATGAGAATTGGTAAGGATTTTGGAGGAGAGAGTGGAATCAGGTCCACTTAGGATTTTTAGCAAACCCTCAGCTGTCAACGGATTTGAGGTGCCTTTACCAACTACCGTTTGAGTTGGGCTAGCCATGCTATTCCCCTCAGCATGATGAGTTGTTGAGGATTTATGTTGGCTTAATGCCAACGTTTTCCTCTATCCTTAGCCGTCGAAGGCGTCGGATGTTTGATCAGAGGTGTGGTTTTAACTTGATCGGCAGGATTTTTAGCAAACCCTCAGCTATCAACGGATTTGAGTGCCTTTACCAACTACCGTTTGAGTTGGGCTAGTCATGCTATTTCCCTCAGCATGATGAGTTGTCGAGGATTTATGTTGGGCTTAAATGCCAACATTTTTCCTCTATCCTTAGCCGTCGAGGCGTTGGATGTTTTTGATCAGAGGGTGTATTTTTAACTTGATCAACAGAAGAACACCATCTAGGGATAGTATTTCTTCAGGAATTTGCCATTGATTGGCATCATGAGTGTATCGCCATTAGAGGTTATGAGACGATACGATCCATTCGAGTAGACCGACTCTACTACAAATGGTCCTTCCCATTTGGGTTGGAATTTTCCCTTCGTCTTGTGCGTCATGACCATGGGTCTCCGGACGGCTAAGACAAGGTCGCCTTTCTTGAAAGTTCGCGTCTTGACTTTCTTGTTGAAGGCTCTGGTGATGCGAGCTTGATAAAGCTCGATCTGCTGCTGGGCCTGCAGACGCTTGTCGTCTAAGGCTTCAGTTCTTGGAGTCGCTGTCGATGCTTCTCCTCTGTTGTCATCTCGGCGGTCAGGGCGACGCGTAGAGATGGAATTTGAATTTCCAGTGGGAGCACGGCTTCACATCCGTACACCAAGGAAAATGGCGTGGCTTTAGTTGGGGTTCGCACGGTCGTGCGATATGCCCATAAGCATTCACCCAGCTTATCGTCCCAGTCTCGTTGACTTTTCGAGACGAATTTCTTAAGAAGCTTGCCAATAGTCTTATTGAAAGCTTCCGCGAGGCCGTTGGCGGGAGGATAGTATGCCGTTGAAGACACACTCTGGATTCTGAACTTGGCACAGAATCTCTGGAAAGCCTGGCTGATGAACTGGGGTCCATTGTCATGGACGATCCGCCGAGGCACACCAAAGCGATAGATAACGTGATGTTTCACGAACTTGATCACGTTAGACGATTTTACCTCTTTTAGAGGAACAGCTTCGGCCCACTTGGAGAAGTAATCGGTTATTGCTAGAATGAACCGATGTCCTTTCGACGATGGTGGGCTGATGGGGCCAACCACGTCCATCCCCCACATTTCGAACGGCCAAGTAGAGGTCGTAGAGTGGAGATACCCTGGTGCTTGATGGATGAAATCGCCATGTATTTGACAGGCGTGACATCTCTTAGCGAGGGAGATGGCGTCGGCGACCATCTTGGGCCAGTAGTACCCCAATCTTTGGAGTCTGTTTGCCAGCTTCGGACCAGGTTGATGAGCTCCACATGTGCCATCGTGGGCTTCTTTCAACATTTCGCGGGCCTCTTTTGATGAGAGGCACCGGAGTAGGATCCCGTCATGCGATCGACGATAGAGTGTTCGCGTGATCGCATTATAGTAGAATTTGGGGGCTTTCCTCCGAATGGCGGCCGCCTCTTTGGTGTCTTCAGGCAGGATGCCGTATAAGACATAATCAATATAGGGAAATCGCCAGTCTTTAAGCTCTGGAGCGGTTGACACTTCAAGTGTCTCTTTACCGCGACGATCTCCTGTTGACCCTGGGTAGTCTCCGGGGGGATTTTTGGACAGTATAGGTCGTGGCTATAGACGAATACTTTCTCCATTGCTCCAGCTGGGAGAGCTAGGGAAGCTGCGAGAGATGCGAGGGCATCTGCATGCGCATTTTGGCTTCGCGGCACATGGTCGATGTAGAAGTTTGAAAACTTCTCCGCCATGTGGATTGTCGCGTCGTAGTAGGGTACTAGATCTTCATGTCTGACCTCATACTCTCCGCGAACTTGGCTGACGATGAGTTTGGAGTCACCGTATGCCTCGAGATTTTTAACGCCAATCTCATCGGCGAATTGCATCCCAATCAGGAGAGCGTTGTATTCCGCCACATTGTTGGAACAGGGCTCGGTTAACGAGATAGCTCGGGGGATCACGTAGTTTTGTGGGGAGACGAGTACCACTCCTACCCCCGCTACTGTGTGTCCCTTGGGGCTTGCCCTTGATGCACCATCGAAGAAAAGTTGCCATACTTGTCCTTCAAACGATGTCTGGGTTAGGCATACTTCGGCGACCTCATCTGGGAGATCCTCATAAAGTTTGGCTGCCCTCGGATCCGGGTGTTCAGCTAAGAAGTCCGCCACCGCTTGTCCTTTAATGGCCTTCTGTGGCAGGAAGTGCATCTCATATTGAGAGAGCAATATAGCCCATTTTGCCAGCCGGCCATTCAATGATGAAGGCTTTGTCATAAGCAACCTCAGGGGGTTGACTTTTGATATGACATTTATAGTTTGGCCTACCAGATAATGTCGCATTTTCTGAATAGCGAACACCAAGGCCAAACACTCCTTCTCGATCGGGTTGTATCGATGTTCGGCCCCGATCATCGTTCTACTGAGGTAGTAGATTGCTTGTTCTCGTCCTTGGTCATCATTCTGAGCTAGTAGAGCTCCCAAAGAATGATCCATCGATCGGACGTACACCAGGAAGGGTTTTCCGGATACCGGAGCTGCAAGTACTGGTGGTTGGGTGAGGTATCGTTTGATCTCCTCGAATGCTTGCTGGCAAGCGTCGTCCCATATGAACGAGACTCCCTTCTTCATCAGCTTAGCGAAGGGTTGGCATCTCCCGAGAGATTTGAAATGAATCTGCGGATGTACGCCAATCGTCCTTGCAATCCTCTGAGCTCCTTGAGGCTTCTGGGGGTTGCATCTCTTGGATAGCACGGACTTTCTCCGGATCCAAATGATTCCTGTGGAAGTTACAACAAACCCTAGGAACTTGCCGCTGGCTACCCCCAGGAAGGACTTGGTGGGATTCATCTTCAATTGATGAGCCCGCATGATGTCGAAGACCATCTTTAGATCAGCTATGTGATCTCCTTTAATGCGACTTTTCACCGCGATGTCGTCGACATAACATTCCACCGTTTTGCGTATCTGCTGATGGAAAATGGTATTCATGGCCCTTTGGTATGTTGCCCCTGCATTCTTTAGACCGAAGGGCATGACGGTGTAGCAGTATACTCCTAGAGGTGTCCTGAAGGAGGTATGCTTTTCATCGTCAGGGTACATCTTGATTTGATTGTATCCTGAGAATCCGTCCATGAAGGACATTCGCTCGAATCCGCAGGTATTGTCAATCATGACATCTGTGATTGGCAATGGGAATTCGTCTTTGGGGCAGGCCTCGTTTAGATCGCGGAAGTCGATGCAGATCCGGATCTTCCCGTTCTTCTTAGCAACGGGGACGATGTTAGCTACCCAGTCGGGATGTTGTTCCTCCCTGATGAAGCCGGAGTCAATAAGCTTCTTGACTTCTGATTGAATGGCCTCCATTATTTCGGGACGAAACCGTCGCTGCTGTTGCTTGACGGGTTTTACGTCCGGACTGATGTTGAGGCGGTGCATAGCCACTTGAGGATCAAGTCCAGGCATGTCCTCGTAATTCCAGGCGAAGACGTCTATATACTCTTGTATAAGAGATATTAGATCATTCTTCTCTGATGGTGACAGGCCGTCACTTATGAAGATGGGCTTGGGGTTGGCTTCATCTCCTAGGTTGATCTGAACAACCTTGTCTTCTGTGGGTGGCTCACGCTGTTCAAAGCGGATATCCCAGAGAGCATTCAGATGTTTGATCCAGGGGTCTGTATCCGACTGGATCATTTCTTCGTCTTCGTCTTCCAGATGGCTTGTTGAAACCATGTTTACTGAAAGCCCTTTGAAGATGTTGCCAATACTGACATCTGATTCCCACGATGACGTGTCTGAAGAGTGATCATGGCCTGATGGTTCCTCAGAATCAGAGGCTGACGGCACTGGAGTTGATACATAGCCCAACCCCCGGCGGGTCTGATGATAATAGTCAGGTGTTTTCCCTTTTGGTACAAAAGATCGAAGCAATGATCTCCTTCCTTTGCCGAAGTTTAACCCGGGCCTGTTGATTAGATCGTACCCCATACGCTTCATCATCTTGAGCGTTCTCGGTTCATAATGATTGAACTGGGGGGATTCATCCTCGCCTTCTGATTCTTCATGGGGCGTTGGTTCAGACATGATTCGTCCAAAGAGGATAGGTCTCTGGCCCTTTTGTCTGGCTGGAACCATAAATGAAGATCCTTGCGCGTCACCATCATCATGGTACGTCCCGAAGGATGATTTTATAGGTACATGCAATGATGTCAGAGCATTCATTGCCGACCATACATCCTCGCCCATGTCGGTACTAGTATCCGACGGTATTGACTCAGATTCATACACAGGAAAATACGCGAAATCTAAGTCTTCATTAATATACCAACCGCCTGCATCGTCGGTGGTATCAACATCGAGCTTATTAGTGCTCTTTACAAGTGGTTCTAACTCCCACAGGCACTCTTCTTCTTCGGGCTCGGTGTCAGCTTCATTACCAGAGTCTGGCTCCTCTGGTTGCGGGGTTCCATTATTCTCCTCATATAAGAGGGAATCCGTGAAATAGTTCTCGACCCCTTTGAACGGATGCCTTTCGGCGATCAACGTTCGAACCTGTCCGCTCTCGTCAATGTATTTCATGACTTGATGGAGAGTGGAGGGAACGATGGAGTTTTGGTGGATCCATGGTCGTCCCAGCAACAGGTTGTAGGAAGTGTCAGCGTCAATGACATAACACGTCACTTCCGATTTGAGGCTCCCGATCCGGCATTTGAGCTTGATCTTCCCCATCGGGCGGGAGCTGTTGGCATTAAACCCATAAATAGTCGTCTGGGTTGGGCTCAGACGATGGGCGGGAATGCCAAGAAATTGCATGACTCGGCGAGGTAATGCTAAGTGCGGACCCTGGGTCTACCTGGATGCGGTTCACCTCGGATGACCCAATATACCCCGTGAAGTATAAGGGTCGGTCATGCTTTCCTTTAACCTGCATGTCGTCTGCTGTGAAGGAAATGCAGGGAACATTTGGAGAGGTGTGGAGGCAATCCTCTACATCTTTCTCTCTCGGTACGTGGGTCAGAAAGACCTCAGCGTTCGTCAGGGCTTCTTGTAGAGCCTCTCTGGTTGACTTAGATAGCCTCAGGAGCTCATACAAGGTAATGCGTGCCGGGATGTTGGCTAACTGAGCCAGAAATCGAAGCGGTAAGGTGTCGAAGGTGTCGAAGATCCTTCCGCTGCACTTCTTGAAAGAACCCGAGAAAACCGAGTTTCTTTCTGTTTCTCCACGGGTGGTTTTGTGGAGGGCTGAGCTGGCTCTACAGCTGGTTGAGGAGGGACCACCGCCTTTCTCGCCGTACTGCTTCAAGTACGCCTGCCCTGAACGGGTGCCTGCTATTGGTTGGTTGGGCTCTGCCGCCAGGACCATTGTCTCCTCTTCTGAGTCGGTCAGCGAAGGAACATCAGCGTCTGCTTCCCGGGAAGAAGCGCAGATCACGTGGCAAGATGAAGCCTTTCCTTTGCCTTTGGACTTCCTGTTGGTCACAGTCGTCCATTGCTGCTCGTCAACGAGGTCAGGGTGGACCCACATGATTCCTCCTTCAGGTGTAGGGACCGGGACCAAGCCCTTCTCCTGCTGCTGATGAGGGTCTGTATTGACCACTCTCAATTCTCCTTTCGGGACAGATATCACTCCCACGGGCATCGGGGGTCGTGTCCCGAAGCGGAGTGCCGACGTCATGTTGGCCGCCCTCTGTTTCTGCTCCGGTCGGAGTTTTAATACCTCCGCGTCAATTAGGGCTTGAAGGACGTCCTTGAAGATGTAGCAGCTCTTGGTAGGGTGCCCGAGCATCCTATGGTACAGGCAGTAGTTGGGGTTGTCGGTCTTGCCGACTTCTTCTGGGCGCCTGATTTCAGGGAGCTTCAGTCGATTGCTCTTGTTGAGTAATTTGAAGAGCGAGTCGACATGTTCCTCCTTGAAGGAATATTGTTTGTTGGCGCGGGGTTGGCTGGAAGAGCCACCTGCTCTGCCTGGTTGAGGCTTGACGGGAGATTTGGTCTCCGTTGCCAAGTTATCCTTCCGTTTGGTTTGGAGGGATGTGTCTGGCGCACGCCTTGTCGACCTTTCTGGCCTGGGCCTGCCTTCTTTCCGCTCTGACGCGGGCGACAATCTCTTCAGCCTGTTCACCTTGCTGGACTAACTGTTTCCAGGTGCGGCTTTCTGCTACTCCTATTTGAGCAAGGAGTGAAGTTTGGAGATTGTGGCGACATGTTTCCACCAGGGTGGCCTGGGTCATGCCGCTCGGACATCGGAGTGCCGTGTTCCGAAATCTTTCTACGAAAGACTTAACGGACTCTCCCTTTCGTTGCTTGGTAGCTAAAAGGGTAGGCATGGTACCTCCGAATCATCCTCGAAGAAGCGTGTTAGGAACAGCTTCTCCAAGTCGCCCCAGTTCTTGATTGAACCTTCAGGGAGTTTCATAAACCATTCAAAGGCTAACCCTTTCAGGGTGCCAATGAATAGACGTGCCAGGATGGCATCGTTATCTACCACATTCCCAGTTTGGATTTGAAGTAGTAGATATGCTGGTTGGGCGACCCCTTTCCGTCGAATGCTTGGAGAGTTGGAGCCTTGAATCTAGGAGGGTACGGGACTAAGTCCCACTCGGCCGGATACGGCCGGACCACTCCAGCTTCTTGGAGATCTTTACGACTAGCAAGGGCATTGAGTCGTTGCTCCAATAGGCTCATTCTTTGATTTTGAGCCTTCTCCGAATCTGGGTCGCTTCCTGCATGTGCTGAAGGTCTGGACACATTCGAAGGAGTGGATCGTCGTGTCCCATCGGAAGGATCAGAGGGTGGACTTCCTCCTCTTCCCCTTCTAGCTCTTGGCCTTCTGGGAGGAGATCTTGCCCTCTCGTCAAGCAGTTTCTCAAGCATATGCTTGAGGTCGTCAATGGTTCTCTGCTGAGAGAGAGAGTTACTTCCATTTGGTGCTTCTGCATCCGGCCAAGTACTTAGTTGTCTCCTCGGGAGCATTTGCTGTGTCCTCAGGAGCGTCTGCCATGTAGGCGGAACCTCCCTTTCCACCGGAAGAATTCGAAGCCCATGATTCTATCACAACTGAGTGAGAATCATCT